>JAMSGM010000037.1:0-109123 GCA_030462875.1 Grigorovia humatica | reverse complement strand
AACCTGATTCTGATTCTGATATAAGTGATCTTATTAGTTCAAAGATCCATCTGTTTTAACTATTATATACTAATAATAGTTGTCTGCGCTTCCACTGCCCGAATCTGATATACAATAGGTAGTTGTTACGAACGGTAAATATTTAAGTAATTTAAGTGAAGTTCTATACGTTAGGATTGAGGTTGTTATAGTTTACCTGATTAATCTATGTGACCAGATGATATGATTGAATTGAAATAGTAAACGTTAAGTAACGAAAGGAACTATCATTTGTATGGGATCCCATGAGGCAAGATTTATATTTTGTGTATATTAGTTAGTTTTATTTCAAGATGAATAAGTTATAAAAGATGAATGAAGATGATCAAGAAGACGAAGATAATTAGATGAATTGACGTGCAGGTACTCCGAATGTGGTGAATGCTTCTTTCTGTGTTTAGGAGATGTAGGATCAAGTTTATTAATTGGTGTTTGATCATTTGGTAATTTTTGTAGAAAGTTATGGCCTTGGCGGCTCATACTAGACATGTTATGCTTGAAGAACGGATTAATTTATCAAAAATGTATAAAATAAAATATATAAAGTTTTTCGTTGAAAAACCTTTATTAAAAATAATGTAATTTTATCCGGGTACAAAAATTGTGATTTTATGAATATTGCATATCTGTCCATACTGATCACATATTTCAACAATTTCGTAGTATAATTAGAGGAAGCTACCAGATTCCTGGTCGAGTTTACTCATATTAGAATTATAAATGGAACTTGTTCTTTTTAAAGTGTATACAAAAAGTAATACATAATGAAAAAAATATTGCATAGCTTGTATTGGTCATGTAATATATAAAAATCAGTAAAAAAAGAGCAATACCAAAAATATTGTTGTGTGAACTCCAATAGTTTGTTTTACAGTTGAACGATTATCTAATCATACTGTGATAATGTTGGAATATATGAGTAAATTGATATTATCAAGTGTCAATCATATATTTTATGAATTGTTTTATAAAGAGATATTTTTCTGTTAACCGGATTTTGTGAAAAATCCGCGATGACTTCGAAAAATGAAAAATATTTTCGTCTGTTATATATTACATTTTATATACTTTTTAAGACAAGAAGTTCCATTCATAATTCTAATATGAGTAAACTCAACCAGGAATCTGGTAGCTTCCACTAGATAATTTAACTATCTGGGAGATAGATACAAAAATGCAAAATAATGAGTTTTTTATGATTAACAATATTAACAATAAACTGTGTACTATATAATACGTTATTTTTAAATATCAGGGTATTTTGACATGTATATTAGGTATCGTGAAAACATTGAAAACCACTACATTAGGTCAGGTCACTCCGCATAACTACTGTATACTGCAGTTGAAAAACAGAAATTGTAAATAGGTGATAATGACCTTCTGGATAATGGTTCTGGCTAGAATGTATTAGAGAAACTTGTTTTTGTATATAATATTTGCTTGAAATATTTTTCAAGGTGATATTATTCTGACCTCTTTATTGGTCAAATCATTGGAAAGGACTACTACTTGTGCCCCTAATACTGGTCAGCATTGGTGTTAGACGAAGATTGTATCAGGTACTGGTGACATCATGCTTTTGGAAAACTTATTTAACCATGTTTAAGTACAGTTTGTTACTAAAGCAGTCCAAAAATTAAAGTTTTTTTTGATAACTTTTGGCTATATAGTTTATGATTGCAATTATCGAAAGCCTGAAAATATACAAACTATAAGGTTACATAGTAGAAAAGACTAATACCAAGGTTTTGAAGATCTTCATTTCATGTTATGGTTAATCTATAACTCATAAAAGTAATAACATGAAATGGATCCTAGCTGGCGTCTCCTAAACTAAAAGGTTTTAGGAAACATAATCAATATAAACTTGTGAACAAAGCTGTAAGGATGAGGTAGAAAGTACTATTTTACCGAAAGGGAAATTAATCAATGTCAAAAATATAGCAAAATAATATGGGTTAGAATATTATTACTTAGTTCTCTTATCATTATTTTCAATTAGTCTTAACATATTTCTAATTAACATTGCAATAGTAACTTTTCCTGTCATTGGAACATACAATGATGCTTTTTCCTTAACATCTTCATTAAAATTTTTATGTGATGAAAAGTTAATGCAAACCGCACCATCTTTAATAAATTTTGTGGGTAGTTTGTAATTTTCGCTAGGTACCCCCGTAATGACTACATCACATTGTAAACAAAGTTCTTCTAATAATTCTGTTGAATAATCACCTAAGTCTTCAACATGATGTTTTGCAAATTTTAGTGATTCACCACGTGTGAATTTTTGAATATTATTAACATCAACAGAGTAGACTATTGCACCGTCATTTGCCAATAATGCGGCTAATGGTCTACCTACAATTTCTGAGCGATTTATTACCATGCATTTTTTACCGAAAAGTCTGTTACCGTAAGGTAGCAGAGAGTTGTAAATTTTCAAATATTCCATTATCTTTACTACAGCTAACGGTGTACAAGGAAGAATACTTTTCAAATTTTCATCGTTATTCAATATTCTGATATTATGATATAGATTTTGATAATACAAATGGTTCAACCCTTCTACATCCTTTTCTACTGCCACGATCTGTTGTAGATATGAGTCCTGTGCATTACCAAAAACGGGGAAATAAATAATGATACCATCAATATCATTGTCCACATTTGCACGTAAAATATTTTCTTCAAGTAGATCTTTATCTTCAAATTTCCTTAATTCGAAATCTACACCAAGTGCTGTAGAGGTCTTTGCAGTCCAATTAGCATACATCTCCGCAGCCGGGTCGTTATTAGCTAAGAACCCGACAAGTTTGGGCCCTAATGGTTTATTAGGATGTGTTTGTTTGAAGACTTCTATCTTGTCGATTATTTCCTTGTCATAAATCTTAGAGATCTTAGAAGCGAGTATAGTGGTACCTGGTTTGGACATTTGAATTACGTGCTGTAGAGGATATGGGTATATATAGTTATATGCAGTTATATAAGAGCAAGCTGTTGTGGTAATGTACGCATCATTGGACCGTTTATATATGTCAGTGGGGAAGCTGTGAAATTTCAGACCGAACAATGGAAGATGGAAAAAATGCGACCCGAGTCAGATGACTCCTCCTTGACTCGGTCTGTGTTGCTGCGGGTGTTTCTGTGGAGGACGACCAAGGTAAGAGAGCAGCTGAGGGTGGTAACTCGATTCCGGCTGCAACACACCGTGTTGTCCCACCTTGTTGAGGAGAGCCTTCAGGCTGACGGACTGCAGGTGTAGTGGCCCCCACCATGGCCACTGGCCGGCATGATACAGCCGCACGCCGTGGCCATCGGCCGAAATTTCCACAACGGGAAAAAAAACTTTGGTCTGAAAAATTTCACTTCAACTCATCGCAATTCTTGGCTATTGTACTGTGATAATAACGCCAACCAGAGATCGTGTACGGCTTCCTTAAATTAGCATCACTTTGACAGATATTGGCCAAATTGTACATACCAAAGTTTTTTTCTGCAAATTCATTGCAAAACTCACCCTTTCGTGTTCCGATTTCACAATCCTTCTCTGCCAGATTATCACGAAAAACATCGAAATCGCTGCTTTCTTCTTCAACAATTCATAACAAACAGAAACAAAGAAAACCCAATAGGACAATGTTTTACATTCAACCAGTCACCCAACCTTCAGCAGACACGAAACATCCTTTGCTACTCTTGCAGTCTTTGCAAGGTGAAAAATATCTTTTTGGTAAAATATCTGAAGGTACACAACGTGCCATCACTGAAAAAAAGATAAGATTGAATAAATTACAAAATATATTCTTAACTGGTACTATGAATTGGTCCACTTTAGGGGGATTGCCGGGTTTAATTTTAACTTTAGCGGATCAAGGTAGAGATAAATTATCTTTGCATTATGGTAATAATCTGTTGCTTAACTTCATCATAGCAACTTGGAGGTTGTTCATATTTAGATTCGGTATCAACTTGTCAACAAACAACATGAAAGACAACTCCTTCAAGGATAAATTCATTGCTGTTAATTCAATAGTTTTAAAACCTTCAAATCAGGTCCCAACATCGAATAACTCAGAAATTACAAATTCTTCTGCAAATAACATATTGACCAAAATCGTTAATAACATGTTTCCCATCCTAGATTCTAAGCAGAAAAATAATCCAAATAACAATTCAAACTTGAATATTGATCTTTTCAAAGGATCAAATTATTTAACTACGGGAAACATAAACAATAATTTAACCACTTGTTATGAAATTACTTGTAATCCAATACGTGGTAAATTTAAATTGGATGAAGCTGTAAGATTAAATATACCATCAGGACCCATTAGGGGTAAATTAACGAAAGGTGAATCAATCACTTTACAAGATGGTACTGTGATTCATCCACACCAAGTTGTGGATCCCGATCAATTATATTCAACTATACTGATAATCGATATACCATCAAATGATTACTTGCCAAACATGATTAGCTATTTTAATGAGAAATATAATATTAATAACATCGATAACGTGAAAAGATTAAGTACTGTATATTATCTATTAGATGAAAAGGTGGAGTTTGATAAGCAAATTATTAGTTTGATGGAAGTTTTCCCTACAAATGTGAAACACATCTTTTCACACGTCAATATTTGTAAAAACAGTTTAACTTTCAAATCAAGCGCTATTACCACGTTAAAATTGAAACTATTACAAAATGACTCCTTCAATTTACCAGCCACTAATCAAGTTTTAAACAAAACTTTTTTCGACACGTTCCAGAAAGAAATGCCAAATGAAATTAATTCGAATCAAATTTCCTTACCACTTCCTAATAAGATAAATGTTAAAAATGTTTACATCTTAGACTCAAACGATATGCTACAGATTGATAAATTTAGCTCTAATCAATCTGATGGGAAACCCATGATCACTAAGGTTGAAGAGTCCACTAATATTATTACCAGTACAACTGACAAATACTCAAGTTTGGAACCATGGGACGAAATTTTCCATGAGAATATCGTACCAATTTTGAAAACTGACGCTTTCTCTGATTCATTAACAACGAATGATAACCAACTTGAATCTGAATATAAAAGATTAGTTCAAGATCAAGTAAATGTTGATAACTTCAACAATAATAAAGATAAATTCAACGATATTGAAATAGTTACTTTAGGTACCGGTAGTGCCCTACCTTCCAAATACAGAAATGTGTTGTCCACTCTCATCAAGGTTCCATATAAAGATTACAATCTCAAAAAAATCTCACAAAGGTATATGTTTTTCGATATTGGTGAAAATACAATAGGTACTTTACATAGAATGTTCAAACCAGAAAAACTAGTTGAAATATTCACAGATTTGAAATTAATTTATCTATCACATTTACATGCTGATCATCATCTTGGTATAATCTCGGTACTTAAATTCTGGTTCCAAATAAATGCAAACGACCCAAATAAGAAAATTTTCCTTGTTTTGCCTTGGCAATATAACAAATTCGTTAACGAATGGTTAACATTTGAGTCACCTGAGTTACTAGAAAGAATTCATTATATAAGTAATGAACATCTGATCGACGGATATGTTCTGAAAGAAGATCGATTAATGAACCTAGATGAATTTAATAATTTAGCAGCTAAGAATAAATCAAATAATGAAAAGATTGATGACATAGATTATCGTAACAAACTGAAAAAACGCAAATTATCAGGTTCAGAAACTAGAGATCTCACGACAATACAATTGATGAAGGAAGAATTAAATCTGATTTCATTCAAGACATGTCATGCAATTCATTGTCCTTGGGCTTATTCAAACGCGATTCAGTTTAAATTGGATTCTAGTGACGAAGATTTCAAACTATCGTACTCTGGGGATACAAGACCAAACATCAACAAGTTTGCAAAAGGTATTGGTTACAACTCTGATTTATTATTACATGAGGCTACCTTGGACAATGAACTACAGGAAGATGCCGAAAAGAAACGTCACTGCACCATTAATGAAGCTATTGAAGTTAGTAATGCCATGAATGTAGATAAATTGATCTTAACACATTTTTCACAAAGATATCCAAAAGTTCCATCCATCACTGGTAACATCACCATTAATGCCAAAGAATACTGTTTTGCATTTGATGGTATGATAATTCAATATAAGAAATTAGGTGACCAGATGCAAATCTTGAAACATTTAGGTATTGTATTCAAAAATGAGCAAGAAGATGTTGAAGAACATGATTTGACCTAATTTTCTCATCATATAGGCATAATATATAAAGAGTAGTCCGAATAGTGACGACCTTTTTTGTACTTAATATTAATAATTACTTAGTGTATTTTATTTATTTGTGTAGTTTTCTTTTTTCTTTCACTTATTTACATAATATTTGAATTAGCAGAAATATGTATCTTTTTGAAGCGCCAAATATAAAATGACGTTTTACAAATTGAAGATATATCTCCATTCACTGATATAAATAAGTCTTACAAAAAAAGGCAAAAAAAATCTCGGCGTATGAAGAATGTATAATAATGCTAGGAAAAGAACAGAATATAATAAAAGGAAGAAGGTATCACCCATTCAAAGAAAAATGTTACGATTTTGAAGACCCAAATTTGTTTTCCTTCAACGATAAATGAGTTTTTTCAAAGCATTGGAAGCATCATCTCTGACAATTTCATTATCGTTATTCAACCCACCAAAAGAACTCGTAATTTTTTTAAAATTTGGTGACAAGGAATATTGTTGTACACATTTAGCACTTAATGAACCAGCCATAGTTTGTTGAATTAAAGGTGTCATAGATAAGGATAATTTTCTCTTCTTCATTGGTGAAGTACTGTTTATCTCTGCAAAAGGTGTCTTTAACAGATGATCTTTCAATGGACTGCCCGTAATATTATTTGCATTGGTATTACCTAAGGTGTTACTTGTAGTAGTCAATGCATTATTGGTAGTAGTGCTGTTTATAATAACATTCCAATGATCATCGTCATTCATTAGTAATGGATCAGAACCAATATTCTTGAATGGAAATTGCAATTGATGTGGTGGTGGTAGAACTCTATTCAGACGTGGAGTAGTCTCCAAAAGCACTTGATCTAACGGTAATAGTGGTGTTAGACCCATGCTTGAAATTATATTAGAATAATTTGGGTTGATATTGTTAGAATAGTGAGCATTGGCACGTGGTGTACTTGGTGCTATAGAAATGTCATTACCACCATTATTACTGGCATTCAGTACCTGGCTGATATCATTATTGTTAATAGTAGTTTTATTACTATAATGATTATTGTTGGTGACATTGTTAATTACAGGTGGTGAGGATGGTAACATGATCATGTTCTGTAAAGGTGAACTTATTACGGGTGATTGATACAGTTCAAACTTCTTGATTAAAGACTGGTTACTACTATTATTGTTATCCTTTTGATTAGTAGTCTTCTTAGCTATAGAAGAAGAAGAGTGAGAGTTCTTCATTTGTTTTAGCAGATTTAGAATTTTATTCTTTTCGTGTTTCAGAGGCGTCGACAGTTTGGAGCTGTTCTTGGAATTCGGATTGCTAGCATCATTTTTCGACTCATTTTCCTTGTTTTCATTCTTTTCTGTTCTACTTTGGTCACCAGAATCTTTATTACTACTAATCATATCCGTATTTTCACAAAATGACAAAGAAGCTTTGCCATTAGCGTTTATTTGGAAAGTAAATTTCAATGGAGTATTAGACACCACCGATTGTGGCGAACTTTGTAAATTATTACTGAATTTCTTTATTGTTGAATTCTTACTCCCCGCATCGAAAATACTACTATTATGGAAAACATTTTCACTCATTGGTGTCTTGGGTGAATGGACATGATCTTTCAATGGAGTGTTCATTTTATATTTATCCACGGTGACACTTTCCATGTCGCAATTTGATTGAAATTAAGCCCACACGGTACAGTTTTTATAATAATTTTAACCCAGAGTTGTCGAAACTTTATAATACAACTACGAGAATATAACCTTCTCGAGGAGAAAACAGGCACAAAAAGGAGACAAGTCGAACCGAGAAAGGGAGAAGGAACCAAGTACAGCTGCTAACTGATACAAACCACACATGCTCGTTGACATTCGAACTTACCAACGTTTATATACATCGCAACACGTAAGGCCGGCATTACGGTAGCGGTTACGCGTGATGCCCCAATGCGGTAACTCAGAAATTACATTTCCCTTTCGGGCAACCCAACGAACCGGAAATATGCATGCACAAAAATGGACAATACCTCCAGGCCACTGCGGGCATTTCTGTGGGAACCTGCACTATGGGTACATTGGATGTTGTTTCATGATCAGATAACGTGTGCGATTTGCAATCTTTGGGGCTAGGATGGTATGATGTTTCAGCATATGCTAGAACATCTACCTTTTAGTAAACTTGTACTGCATTATGCGACATTATTCATAGTATATGGTGTTGGTGCTATATGGTAACTACATCATACTACTGAAAAATTTAAAGAAAAGATTAATTTTGCGTCCATTAACTATATACTGTTTGCAACTATAATGGTTTGATGTCAGGTTTGGGTCCCAGTGGTGTAATGGCTAACATGTTTATACGGGAATGGGATCTGGTATAATGTAATTTGATGTGTTCGAAATTTGTTGTTTCACGGAATGCTGAATAGTTCCAATACAAGTTTCTTAGCCATAAATGGATCATTGGGTAACCATCCCTGATAGTAGTGAAATTACACTTAAAGTGTTGTACATACACTGGGTCAAATCTGACAATTGTAGTGTATAATCTAACATCAGCTTCAGTCAATTGTTCACCTACAGTGAAAAACTTTTCCAATATCTTACTTTCATCACCATTGGTTTCATCAGCTAATTTATTATATTTTTCATGAAGAATTTTTTCCACTTTATCTAAATGTTCGAAAACATTTGTCACTTCCTTTTCGTAAACTTCTGGGTTTTCAGCAAATCCTGCTTTATAGACACCATTATTGATATTATCATAGACCCAGGTATTGAAAGTGTCAATATCTTTTTCTAAACTTGGTGGAACCAAATCAATGATACCAGATGGTGACAAAACCTTAAATTTTTCATCGACAAATTCGTCAAATACACCTGAATTAAACATTCTAATAATTAAACTACTTTCGTTATTAACAATTGTATTTGTCTTTGTATCCCATAGTACTGGGACGGTAAATCTAGCAGAATAATCTGGATTAGATTTGTAGTATAATTCTGATAATCTTTCAAAGTGATTCACTGGATCTAATGAACTATCGGTCCACAATCTGGTAGATTCGTTGGTAATTTTCCCAACCGGTCCAGATGCATCTGATTTGCTAGTTAATATACCACCAGATTCAGTAAAGAAACGGGAATCTTTGATATTGACATTGGTACCATCTTTATCATTACCTAATATTCTCCAGCCTTTGGTATCTAAATGCCAATGAACAACAGTAACACCAATAACACTGGTTAAACCTTTCAAAGCCCTGGTAATTAAAGTTCTATGAGCCCATGGACAAGCTAATGAGACATAAAGCCAATATCTGTTCAATTCTGGCTTATAAACTGGATGGGATGGGGAAATCATCTCTCTAAAAGAAGAAACTTGTCTCTTAAATGCACCATCTTTGGAATCTGCCCACTGTTTTGACATCTTAAATGATTCTCTTTTCCTACGTTCTTATTTTTTTATTAAACTGATAATTCAATTCACTACAGAGTTGAGTAATAGTTCTCGCCTTTTTCGGGAATGAGCTCCCTTTGATAAATTCAAATCTTTCACTATTTATATATTTCACGTTGAAAGATCACTTGACATTTCAGCTGACAAAAAAAGGAACGAGCAAAAAGAAATCACCTCTGTGAAAAAAAGGGAACAGAAGATTTGGAGAAAAAGAAACGGCCATCGAAATTACACGCAGATTTTTTTTCAACCCTTAAAATAGGGGTTGCTTACAAATGTAACACCGCTTTTTTACGTAATCATGTTGGTTAAGAAAAAAAAGATTTGTAATAATTCAGTACTTAGTAAATGCCACTTACGTAAATGAAAAACTGTTATTTTTTTTAAATCTTCTTGGTTTTTCTGGCGGGATCCAAAGCAAACCCAACAACCCGACAGTACTTTGCGTTGAGAAGACCCTTACGGCTGATAAATTTGACACAATTACCATTTTATTTAAAACTAAAGTGATGTATTGCTATATTTTTCGTCCAGATGATTTAGTCTTTTTCGTTCGTCATATCTATAGCAATGAGCTCTTTGAATCGCATTTCATATCCAATTACCAGTTCAATCGAATTGAGATGGCATATTCTAACTCTCATATCTACCAAAAGTTTTACCTCTACTGAGATACTTCTATTTTTCATTATCACTCACTCAAAATCATACGGATAAGTCATTCTATGCGTAATATAGTATTAGACAGCTAAGTGCACTAAAGTGACAATTTCGGATTATTTAGCTATAAATTTTCTTAATGCTAATGGATAGCGCAATTGATCAAGCTTACGTGTAAACCCACCGGTTTGTTTTTACTATTATAATCCAAAATGCGTCTAAACTCAGTGAATGAAAAACACCAAGTTGTTTAATGATAATTTAAGATAGTCATACAAGGTATTAACAAATTTGAATCATACGTTATGAATAAAAATTCAGTCTTACTATTTACCGAACTTGACAATTGATCCTTGCTAAATGTTGAATATGATACAGCAATAAAAAATATTTCGAGATGTCCAAAAAAAAAATTAAAAAAGAACTCCTCATAGGGGGCTCGAACCCCTGACATTTCGGTTATCCTTGCTTAAGCAATTGCTTAAAAGCCGAACGCTCTACCAACTGAGCTAACAAGGATGAGTTCTTGGGACAGCTAATTTAGCTGCTCCTGATATAGCCTAGATACTGTCATGAGAGCCGCCCGGAATAAGTGAAATTGACAGTTTAAGATGGCTATATTACGAGTTGCAATTTCTGGTTAAATTATGAATGTAGAATGGATTGATTTTTGAGGCTTACCGGAATCGTTTTTGTTGTTGTTTTTTACAGAGTACTTATTTTACTGTACCGGACTACCGGATATATTGTATCCTTACAATCGTCAGTACGTTATATATCATTCCTTTTGTTCTTTTGTATAGTCAAAAACTGGAAAAGCTGTCATCCGTTTGTTCAACATCTTGCATATTATTTTCCTTTTTATGAACCAATTATAAAAAAAACCATCAAGGGCGTTTAATTTCCATTGAAATATATTTCCTTATAGGGTACTTTTGTATTTACATTACATAACTGCATGCATGCTGATCACATTTCAGATTAATGAGAGATGTGTTTATTGCATTATGCGTTCACCTGCGTTTTTTGCAGTTTCTAGAAAGTTTCTATTCCTGTGAAAAAGTTCCACTTCAAACCCTGACCTTGCTTTGTAAAGATTCTTAAATGAAAAAGAATCCCATAGCTCAAGTAGTTTTAGCCAAGGAGTACTAATTGTAGTCAATCTACAAAGACAAGAACTGAGAGATAAAGCTAATCAATGTACATATTTGTTTTCTTGTTTTTTTTACCTCCATATCAAGGAAGTTTCACCATTGAATATTTTGCGAGAACTTAGGAAAACCATAGATAAACAAACATTTTCAAATTGACATATTTACTCCTCAAAGTTTATCATTTGTGACTATTGCAAATAAGATAACTAAGAGAAAAAGTTACATTTTTCAATAAATCTCAAACAAAGGAAATTCAAATCCTTCGAAAAAAATTCTATAATTTAAAAAATGTTCAAAAGATTATTGAGTTCATACGGTACACACAACTGTAGACGACTGACTAAAGATGATCTATCCTCTCTGGCCAAGAGAAGTGGCGGTAACATCTCAGTGAGACAATATCTTGAATTTTTAAACAAACCTAGTATCGTTATGCAAAATGACGTCTTTTTCAACACTATTCAATATAACCAAAAAAATGGTAACCACTGGCTTGTCAAAGATTCACCTGATTTTATTCATTCCATGGCGAAATGGCTTTGGGTCGATTATAAACTAAATAACTATCCCTTTTTTGATTTAAATGTTTTGCAGATTTTCACTAATTTGGATAGCTGTCTTGATGCTGTGAAAGAAATCATGAAGTTTTGGCAATTGAAGTTATTGAATAAACAATTTGAAAGGATAAGATATATACTTGTACCACTTTTTCCCCTTGGGGAAATTCCCAATAGATTAAAGCTTAAATTAGATAAAATTCCAGGTAATGTTACTATAGTGAATAATATTGATAACAATCCATTTGACAATGTAAATCACTTAAATAATCCTAAAAAGAGTTTGGAAACAGAGATAAGAAAGGCCTATTCAGATAAACCAGTTACTTGGATACAAGATCCCGTATACATGCTATTTTTGAATGATATTATGTGTTACACTGCAAGTGATATTGTTAAATTTAGACTAACAGAGAAAAAATGGCAACAAAGAGTCTTAAGGTTTAACAACAACGGTGATTTAACTCGAGAGGTACATTATGTGGATGAATTAGACTCCTTATGTGCAGAGACGGTTACAATTTTACAAGATTTTATACTAGATAATAATGAGAACTTTCGTCATGCATCAAATGGCCAAGATGAAGTTGAGTTGATTATTCCAAGCCAACTTTTGAAATTACTGAATGTAGCTAGGCATTTAGTACCAGTTTATAAAATATTTGCAATAGATGAATCAATCAAGGAAAGAACACTTCGTTGGTGGGATAAATTTTTCAAAGTGTCAAGTCGGCAAGGGAGTACGAATCAAACACTAATTACCAACCTTCTGAATCAAATTTATAATCAAGGTCCCATACCGATAAAACAACCCATAAATTTCAATTTTGTAAGGCAGCTGATTACAAAGGATGCATTCAAGCCAATAGCGGTAGATACAATGATGAATTTTACGAAAACTTGGTCGGATCCAGATGAATTTTCAACCAAAAGACATTTACGCCATGACAACTCTAGTTACGTACGGCAATTGCTATTGTTACGTTCCGTTTAAGCGTCCAATAAACGCCAACTAAAATGACTTTTACCCTCCATGCGGCGCTACCATAAATAAAGCCTGTTCGGACCAGCCATAAAAGATTTTTTTTTTTTATTTATGAAACAATAGAAAGTCAGAAAGAGAAACCTTTACTTTGTTGTTTAAGGGCAAAAGAATTAGTTTACAACATACAAAAGCATTCGATCTTGTAGTCATGTCTGATTTACAAGAGACAAAGAAGAAACCGGCATCAAGTGCCCACATACCTAAAATTGACAAAAGTTATTCAAACTCATACAATGGTTCTGTATATAATTGGTCAACTTGGGGGTACGATGTTGTCATATTTCTATTTAACATTTTATTTTCCATATTCTTTAGAGAAATAACTATCCGTGGTGCATACAAACTACCTAGGGAAGGGGTACCAACTATTCTAGTGTGTGCACCACATGCTAACCAATTTATTGATCCTACAATTGTTATGGTGGAGACCAGGAAACTTTTGAATGGGAGAGGTAGACAGGCTTGCTTTGTCACTGCTGAATCAAGTTTAAAAATGAAGGTCGTTGGATTTTTTGGTAGATTAATGGGGAGTATTGGAGTTCCTCGTGCACAAGATAATTTGAAACCGGCTGATGATAATATTGTGATTTATGCACCAAATTTTAAAGAGAATCCATGTTTAATTAGAGGCCGTTGTAAAGATGGTAAGAGCTCACCAAATTTTACTAAAATGTTTACCGTTAAATCATTAATCGGGTTACCAAATTATTTATCCAATGCGCAAATTGGTGAAATTATTGATGACGAAACAATTAAACTTTTGCAACCATTCAAATCAGTGAATCCATTAGTGGAAAAATTGTTAACTGAAGGTACTAATTTCAAATATGCTCCCAAGATTGATAATTCAAAAGTTTTCCAAAATGTTTTCAATCATTTACATACAAATGGTACCGTTGGTATCTTTCCTGAGGGTGGTTCACATGACAGGCCATCATTGTTACCAATTAAAGCAGGTGTAGTTATTATGGCGTTAGGTGCAGCAGCAGCTGATAAGAACATGAAAATCAATATTGTGCCAGTTGGATTACATTACTTCCATAGACATAAATTTAGATCAAGAGCAGTCATTGAGTACGGTGAACCAATCATTGTGGATGGTGTTATGGGTGAAGAATATATCAAATCACCAAGAGCTACCGTTTCTAAATTATTGAAAACTGTTACTGATTCGTTAATGTCAGTTACCGAAAATGCGCCAGATTTTGAAACGTTAATGACAATTCAAGCCGCTAGAAGATTATTTCAAACTTATGAAACAGATGGTAGACATAAATTTTCTTTACCTTTGGTGGTTGAAATTAATAGAAGATTACTTGTTGGGTATTCCAAATTTAAGGATGATGAAAGAATCATTAATTTGAAAGATATGGTTTCTCAATATAATAATATCTTAAAATCTTATGGATTAAAAGATCATCAAGTTGAAAAATTGAAATCAACGACATTTTTAAGTTATTTAAGATGTCTTGGATTATTACTGGAGAGAATTATAAGATTAGTTGTTTTCTTTATCTTGTCGTTACCTGGATCAATACTTTTCACACCAGTATTTATATTATGCGATTTTTATTCTAAGAAGAGACAAAGAGAGGGATTGAAAAAATCGTTGGTTAAAATTAAAGGCTTAGATTTATTAGCCACATGGAAATTAATTGTTGCTTTAATTTTAGGACCAATACTTTACGTTACATATTCTGTATTGGGAGTTTGGATTTACAATAAGGATATTAAATATTTAAACTGGATTATATTACCATTTGCCAATAAATTTTTACAATTTATTTTTATTTATACGTTGTTAGTATTCACTACATATGCAAGTTTGAAGACGGGTGAAATTGGTATGGATTTATTAAAATCGATAAGACCATTATTTTTATCATTAATCTATCCTAACGATAAGATTAGTACATTAAAATATTTTAGAAGACAATTATCATTAGAGATAACGGAAATTTGTAATGAACTTGGCCCACAAGTTTTTAAAGATTATGACAAATTTAAAGATGAATACCTTAGTGCGGATAAGATCAAAGAAATTGAAAAAACTGTTAAAGTTTATCCCAACCGTTCACGTTCCAGCTCTGTTGGATCCATGGAGTCAGATTTATCTAATGCACTTTCTAGAGTTAGTTCTAGGAGTTCATTATCTGATATGTCTATTTTCAATGAACCTGGGATTGAATATGGGTACATTGAAGATGAACTTACTCAATCAAAGGAAGGTCAAAATGGTGAAACAATAGAGGAACCGATTAGTTTAGCTACTAAAAGAAAATATCCATCACGTATAAGCAATTTAGTACGTGAAAAATGGAATGATGAAGAAGATGAACATATCAAGAGGGACTAATAATGGTTTTGTAGTTCAGAAAAATGACAGTATTGTAACTGATATCATGTAAGTAATAGTAGGTTAATATATGCATATATGTATATATATATATATATATATATGTAAATGGAGAATGATTAATCTTCACCTATGGGTATTTCATCCTTTAAAATTTTTATTAACTTGATTCTTATTTCATTATTCATATCACCACGTAAGACGTCATTAATATAGGTTACTTCACAATCTAATTGGACCATTTGTAAAGCCCCTTTCAAGACACCACAAAGGATATTTGAATACCATAATTTATCCTTCGCATCTTGTGGCAGTTCTACAAATTTATTCAATGGGTTTTCCACGAGGACCAAGGTGAATTGGTCACCTACACTAGACCAATCCTTGGATTCAGGATTCAAATTCAAGAAACATTTGAAAGCCACTTTACAAATCACATCGCTGGTCATTTGCAAAGTGTTACAACGAGGTAAAGCTGTTCTAGCTAAGAAGTCCTCGATGAGTCTCACACCAATATTGTACCCCATATTGTACAGTTCGGTGTTTACTATGTCGTAATCGTTATGCAAGTCACGACATAGTTGGGATACGATGGTGCCGTAAGTCATAGTGAACAACTCCGCGTTCACTTTCTCTGTTCTGTTGTTCCACAGATCGTCGCCGAGCTGTTTGAGCTGTTTTTGCTGCTGCTCTTGCGGCGTGGCATGGGCGTTGGTGGACAACGAGGAGGAACGACTCTTGGACATGTTGTGTTGCTGTCTGTGGGTTCTTCCATTGGCGTAGCAGAGTTTTTCACTTTCAGACACGGCCGAACCACACGGCGATGAGATGAGCACTTCTCTGTTCTTGCAGTCGGCCGGTCTGCCTCCTGCGGTGTCGTGGCTGCCGGTGTGGTCAGAGCACTGGAAACACCCACTGGGGACACCTTGCTGAACGGGGCCTTCATCACCACCACCACAGCTGCCGGTGGTGGGCTCTATGTGCTCGCAGTGTGGGGCACGTGACCCACAGTTTAACGTACGGTGAGACCGGTTTCTGATAGTCGGACCCGGTATATAACGGTGATGACTAGCGAGTCTTACCCACTGCGTCCATGCTACCAATCTCATAATTGCTAAGCTCCCTCTTCTTCAAATATGCCTTTGATAACCACAAATCATGTACAGGGCCAAATACATCTGCTCATCGGTACCGGTGACTCACAAGACAAGAACTGTTCCTTCACTTTGAAACGTTTGAAGAAGTTGATAGACTTGGGGATCCACCCCATCGTTGTCAATCTATCCAATCCGCAACATTTGAAACTGATACAGCAGGAATTGACACAGCAACATGACAGATTTACCATCTTGGATCAACCTTTCAAAATATCACACTTAACTACACTTGGTAGACCCACAACTATGAAAATTGTAGATCGTTGTTTCGTCAACTTGTCATTTGAAGATTCGTTGCAAACAAGTAAAATTTTTAACCACTGTTCTCAATTAAGAATACCAATAAATTGTTACAATCAACCAGAATTCACAAATTTTAACCTATTACCTACTTATACGGATCCACTCGGTAGTGGGTTACAAATTAGTGTCACTACAAATGGGAAAGGTTACTTATTAGGTGAAAGGATAAAGAGAGAAATTATCAATAATTTACCTAATAATATTTCTCAAATTGTTACCAATATGGGCCATTTGCGAGATTTGGTAATACAAGAACAGGATGAAAAATTATTAGATCAAGCAAATTTAACTAACCAATTGAAAGATCAACATTCAAAACCAATTGGTTATGGGTTAGATAATGATTATTATGAATCACATAATTTTAATAAACTGGTTCGCGAATTTGATATGTCTTGGAAAGAACAAAATCTAAGAAGAACTCGTTGGTTATCACAAATTATGGAATACTATCCACTCCATAAACTAGCTGATATTTCTTTTAATGATTTAGAAAATGATAATATCAAGATTAATACAGATTCCAATGTTTCGCCCACACAAGAGAATGATAATTTTGGAAGTGGAAAGGACGATCCACTCAAAACTAATACCAATCACCAATCCTATACTTCAACGCAACTTACTACTAACCCAAATAATGCTATTACCCGAAAGGGAACAATATCCTTAGTGGGTAGCGGACCAGGTTCCATATCTATGCTAACATTGGGTGCATTGAATGAAATTAAAACTGCTGACATAATCTTGGCCGATAAATTAGTGCCTGAAACAGTTATAGACTTAATTCCAGAATCAACAGAACTATTCATCGCTAAGAAATTCCCCGGTAATGCTGAAAGTGCCCAAACTGAACTACTAAACTTGGCATTGCAACATTTAAGACAGGGTGAGAAAGTCGTTAGATTAAAGCAAGGTGATCCATACATTTTCGGTCGTGGTGGTGAAGAGTATATCTTCTTTAAAGAAAATGGATTCGAGCCAATTGTTTTACCTGGTCTTTCGTCAGCTTTGGCATCCACTGTGGCGGCAAGAATTCCAGCAACTCAAAGAGACATAACTGACCAAGTTCTAATTTGTACTGGCACAGGTAGGAAAGGTGCACTACCCGTCGTGCCTAATTTTGTGAAGACAAGAACTACAGTTTTCCTTATGGCTCTGCATAGAGTTGATATACTGGTAGACACCCTAATTGATAATGATTGGGATATCAATTTACCTGTAGCAATTGTAGAGAGAGCTTCTTGTCCCGATCAAAGGGTTATAAGAACTTTATTGAAATATTTACCACAAGTTGTTCAAGAAATTGGTTCTAGACCACCAGGTCTTTTAATTACTGGATTTTCAGTAAACAAATTAATTACTAATGAAAGCTTAATCAAATTTGATGAACACCATAAATTCTATATCGAGGAAGGTTTTAACGATATAGCTATAGACCCGTTGTTACTACAAAATCAAACAGCACATTAATTTGCATAAGCAATAAACATAACGTATTTATCCAATCTTCGTAATATTCTTTATTTTTTAATTATTTATGTAATCACTTATACACTAATATAGACTTCAAGTTGTACACCGTTTTGAGTCACACTTTCCAAAACTTCGATGACTTTAAGCATAATTCCCTTTTGGGTAATTATTTTTATAGCTGCCTCGAAGAAGTTGATCAATCTTTTGGCAAGCAATACGATAGATATTATTGAGTCAAGATGTCCACCGTTTTGAAAAGATTGATATCAAACAGGGCCTTTGCCTTCGATATTGATGGTGTCTTACTGCGTGGTAAAGAACCGATCAAAAATGCAGGTAAAGCAATTAATTTATTGACAGAACTGAAAATTCCATTCGTGCTACTCACTAATGGCGGTGGGAGATTAGAATCCTCTAGAGTTGCACTGATCAATTCCTTATTGAAAACACGTATTTCACCATTACAAATAATACAAAGTCATACTCCTTTCAAGACAATGATCAATAAATATGATAAAATTCTTGCGGTTGGGATTGATAGTGTAAAAGATGTTGCTGAAAAATATGGGTTCAGAAATGTAATCCATGTCAATGATATAATTAGTTACAATGCTAATATTGCACCTTTTGCAAGTTTACCAAATAAACAAATTCACGACACAATGTCAATATCGGAGAGATTACTGATCAAACCATTCGACGCTGTTCTGGTCTTCAATGATCCACACAATTGGGGTGCAGATTTACAAATTATTAATGATATTTTGATAAGTGATAAGGGTATGTTGAACACAGTGAGGTCATATTCAAGTTCTGAACCAAGTGTACCAATTTTTTTCTCCAATAATGATTTACTGTGGACTAATAATTATAGTTTGAATAGATTTGGTCAAGGTGCGTTTAGAAACTTAGTCAGATCTTTATACTCATCAATGAATAATGGCAAAGAGTTACGTGACACAGTTTTAGGTAAACCAACAAGGATTACTTATGATTTTGCTCATTATATCTTGATAGATTGGTTCCAAAAATTACAAGAATGTCAAGATTCAATATCTAAATATAATGAGTTGTTATTGGGTAATCATGATGAGCAACTACTACCGGAATTAGGTAAACCTGTTTTGGATTCGCCTTTCCAAGGTGATGTTTATATGGTTGGCGATAATCCTGCAAGTGATATCACTGGTGCTCAAAACTACGGTTGGAAAAGTTGTTTGGTGAAAACTGGTGTTTACCGCGATGGAGACAATTTAGGTAATTTGAAACCTACTTATATTGTAAATGATGTTTTTGCAGCAGTTACAAAAGTATTAGAAAATGATAGATAATAGCGTACTGATACAAGATTTATGAAATGAAATTTATGAATAACCACTATAATATATATATATAGATATATATAAATATGTAACTAGACAAGCTATACTTTAAAAAGTTTCTTGAGGTAATCTATTAGTCCGTACTTGTCCATTCAGAAACGTTCCAAACATTTTATCTGCAGATATGATAAATTGAACCGAGAAACATATAAAGTGAACTGGAGGATAAGTCAAGCCCATTTTTACAAATCATCCGATATGGCGTTCAAATTGATTGCTTCACCAGGTTTGAATGCGGGAAGACCTAAATATGGACAACCAGTACATCTAAATGCATCACCTAGTGAGCAAGAACCACAACCACCAATTTTTTTACCATCAATGGTGAAATCAATTTCAGTTAATTCATCTGAACCAAATTTAACAATTTTCTCTTGTTGTTTGGAGACGTTTGCAATTTCTTCCTCTTCATCTTCCTTAAGACCACAACTACAATCTTTACAAGCTTTCTTTTTCTTTGTCTTTGTTTTACCGCAAATAATCATTTTGATATCTTTGGAGTAATCAGCATCAACTAAATCATTTTCGTCAATTGATTCATTGTCATCATCGTCATCAACACCGTTGTCAAATCCAATATTATCTAAGAAACGAGCTTTAGAAGAATCTTCGAAAAGATCATCTTCATCCTCTTCATCTTCTTCATCTGTATTAGAAGTACTATTAGCGGTTATGGTAACGACTTTGTTGAAAGATGGTAACCCGTTTTTCTTAAACGATGGTAAATCAGCCTTCTTGAAAGTTGGTAATTCGGCCTTATTGAAAGATGGCAATTTTCTAGTAGTAGTAGTAGTAGTAGTAGTAGTCTCATTTTTGGTAGTAGCTGTATTCAAGGGAATAGTTTGTAGTTTTTGTTCAATTTTCTCCTTCTTAATCCAACGATAATCATTATTTTCGATACTACCGGCAACTTCAAATCCATTTAGCAAAGCATCAATTTTATAAGTATCAGAAAGACCATAGAATATACCATCATTTTTCAAAGAATCGGCCAATGTAGTGACTAATTTCTTTGGGAACAAGATCTTATCTGGTTCCTCTGGTGTCAAATATTGGATAGCTTGGAAATGGTTTTGTGGAAGTTTCACTGAACCGTCATTAACTTTGTTGATCAACGATTGTTGCTCGATGACATACCCATTATCCTCCAAGTATGCCTTCTTAGCCACTAGCAATTCGGGCAGAGTGGTGACAGCGGGATGGATAAGCAATAGACAGTTTTGCGCAGACATAGTTGACTGGAGGGTGCGTGCTTCGTGTGTGTATCTCGATCTCTTTATGTGGCAGCTTTAGCCAACAATGTTTAAATATTGTGCAAAATCGTGATTATTAATCACACACACAGAAAAAAGTGTAAAAAATTTGCGTTTGGCGATGAGCAAAATCGATCTAGGGCCGTTTCTTGGCGGAATGGGGTGTCTGTGGTGGGTCCGAGGGCCTCGGATATGGACCGGGACGTTGGCGGCGTGTTTATGGACATGACTGCCCTTCGAACGGTGCAAAACGGTCCACTGCTCGTGCCGGGAAGCGCTTCTCTTTTTATACTCATGTGTGGTAAGACAAAATGGGTGCAAGACGGCAGCAAAGCCAATGATTTTGTGCCAAGAAAAGACAGCCCAACTCACCCTCAGTTTGTCGGTATCTACGTGTTTAGTTATCTTATCTATATCTATTATACAGTGCTTATTTCCTTCTTCTGGAGCTGTTGACGTGACGGCCTTCGCCCACGCGAACAGAGTGATGTTTCAAGCCAGTGATGGCAAACGGCGAGATGAAGTTGTCTGCAGAACCACCGCTTGTCCAGTTGTTCAAGACTTTCTCGTTATGTTTCTTTGTCCATGCATCTTGTTTCATCATCTGTTGATACTCTTTCTGATCTTCTCTCAACAACAACACATCGGATTGTTGATTATTGTTCTTGACGTGGTCGAAACCTTTCTTACCATAACGTTTCACGGCATTCTTCGATAAGGGACTGGCCATCGAGTACCTGTTACCTCTGTTATTCCATTGGAAGTTATTCTTCAAGTGTGGTGTCACTTTACCCGTCGACGAATCTACAGAAACGGCACAACGTAAAAGTGTACCTTGACCACCACAGCTCGGACAGAAATGTTTGGGCTTGCCATCCTTAGGTAGCGGGAACATTTGGAAACAGGCATGACACCTTAACATATAATTACGTAACCTCTTGATCCTTAACCCGGAGGTGAAATTCATTATGTTCAAATTCAATTGTAAGGCGACATTCTGTACTGCAAAATCACCAGTGGCTAATGCAAGTTGATTTCTTGGTGAATTTAATTTATTAACCATTAAATTATCAGCCGCTTCTACACCTTTACCACCTGTAGTGTCTTCACCACTATCTTTTATCATTGTTTCAGTTAAAGTGTCTGGTGTAATCCAATCACCGTCATCATCTTCTTCAAGATAGTCCTCATTTAATTCCACCACTTCTTCATTCACTTTCGTGGGTGTATCAAATTGAACTTTCTTCAATTCTTCTTCTTCTTTCATGGGGGGTTTGTCTTGCTCCCTTGTTTTTTCTACTTGTTCCTTGGCATATTCTCCTTGTTCCTTGGACTCTTCTCCAGATGCTTGTTCTCTAGCTTCCTTCTTTTCTCTTTGCTTCTTACCACCTCTTCTACGATTTTTCTTCTTTTTCTGCACTTCCTTCAATTGTCCCTTCTCCCATTCCACCGTTTTCAACTCTGCCTTATCAAGTGAATCTCCAGGTCTCTTTCTCAATCTCCAATCACCATTATTAGCCTCCACTTCAATCTGATACGCTAAGGCTAATATATGGATATCATTCGCACTCAAGACAGAAAAATCACCAGTCAACTTAGCAAAATTACTAACACGCTCAATACTCTCTGACTTCGGATGCACCAAGTGCAAATTACCCAAGGACTGCCAAATCTCTAAATTTTTCCTTGCTTGGACATCCTTGATCTCAGAGAAAACAGTAGGTGTGGTGTAGAACCTCTCAGCAAAATTCTGATAGTGGGTATATGGCTGTGTAATCAGCGGCGTGGCATCCAGCACAAGATTCTTCACATGAACGTTCGCACTCATCTTGATCCCGTCTTATCTCTTGTCAACACTCGTAACTACTTCTGTGGCTTCTGTGTGGTGGTAGTTTTTTTTTCAAGCTCATCGATTTTTTTCATCTCAAATTTTTTTCGTAAGAATCTGAAAAATTTTCCAAATTTTAAGGCCAAGACAACTTTTAATTGTGGTAAGGACTGCAAAAATGGACCATTTCAAGGCAATAAACAAGAAGCTGTATGATGACCATGATCCCCTGGAGGCATTGAAACTTATGGACAAGATATCTCATGCTGAAACAAAAATTAACTGGGAATATTGGACAATAAGGGCTTCCATTTTAGAGAAACTGTATTTCGGTTTCTTGGACTGGCACAATGATTTAACTATGGAAAATGCACAGGATTGTTTGTCCAAGGCTTTAAAAGTGGTGCAAACTGCTCATAGTGGTGAAGAATCACTTATTGCCAAAGTGGAGTTTAGATTTTTCATTCATTTCTTTAATTTGAAAGATTATTCGAGGGCCAATGAATATCTTTCTTCGGCAAAGAGGAAAGGGTTTGACGATAAGAATTTATTAAGTCTCTGGGAAAGTCGACTTGAGAAAGAATTAAAGAAAGAACGTAAGAGAAAGGCTAAAAACATAAAGATTGAAAATGCGACATCCGAAATCAGCAAGGAAGAAAATAAAACCAGTGATCAAACACCTATCAACCAAGAAGATCCAAATACAGATCTCAGCCAAGGAAAGGAAGAAACAAAAGCGAATGAAAAAGTTGAAATGATTGCACCCAAAACTTCTGAATCAATTATACCACCAAAACCAAAACTAAGAACTGATTGGTATCAAACACAACAAAATGTCGTTATTTCTATTTTCACCACAAACTTACCAGACAATACAGAATCTATAGAACATGAAATTATCAATGATGATAGATTGAATTTATCCTGGGCCCTCCCAAAATTAAGTTCGGAATTCCAATTTTCAATAAAGTTATTTAACAAAGTTGTTTCTGATTCTATTAAATTCCAACTATCTGCTAAAAAATTAGAAGTTACTTTAACTAAAGCTACTAAAAGTCAATGGAAATCATTAGAAGAACAAGACCAAAAACCAACAACAACTAAATTTGATTTTGGCAGCAAATTTGTTGATAGTGATGATGATGCTGATAAAGATGAAAATGATGGTTCTGCTGATGCATTTTTCCAAAAAATTTATGCAAATGCAGATGATGACACAAAACGAGCTATGATGAAATCCTTTGTGGAAAGTAACGGTACTACATTGAATACAAACTGGGAAGATGTCAAAGCAAAACATGTAGATCCTCATCCACCAAATGATGCGGAATTAAAACCTTGGTGAGTCTGTATATACGTATATATATGGGTGTGTGCACACTTAACGATTAAAATGACTGAATGAGAAACCTAAACGATTTTTCTGATAGAATGGAATATATATATATAGAAATAAATTACAAAGTTATATGTATATTTTTCGAGATTTCTTTAGATTATAAATTATAAATTAGTGATTAGATTGATAAATGTTTTGTATATTACAATTTTTCATTTCAGATTGATAGATCTTCGAAATAATTTTTGGTTTGTTGGGGTATTTATAGCGAATGGACTACTTATCTTGATAGGTGTCAGTAAAAATGGTTCAGGGCTGTTAATCAATTCAAAGTCTTGGATATTGCCACCTATTGTTTCAGCTCCTCTGCATGTTTTGGAGTCACTTACTATGTTACCTATTTCCGGTTTAACTGAGTTTATTCCTAAATTAATAGGTGATAATAGCTTTTCTAAGGGTGTTGCTGGTGGTTTACTGACAAATATGTATGGTGTAGTATTTAACTTCAATGGTGTTCCGGTATTTTCATTTGATCTCTTTACACTTGAACATTTATTGGAAGGTTTGTATATTGAATAGCTTGATTTATTTGGAGTCTTTGCATATAAATATTCAATCTTTTCAACTATATTAATTGGTATTTTTTGGGTTGCTACTGTGGGCAATTTCGATTCGTTCTCCATAACGTATTTCGATAATTGGTCGAAATTTTGCATATTTAACCATTGATAGACATTCAAATTTGGAGATACCTCCTGCAAGGTACTGAAATAACGTTTTAAAAGTTTGTTTCTCTTTGCCAACAGTACTTTATACTTAGCTTGAATATTGGCATACTTGCCGTTGACATTTTCCATGCTATATATACTATTTTCAGCACCTACCAATTTCAAAAGGATATTTATACAGCTTATTGTGTTTTCGATGGCATTGTGTAACTGATCGAATTCGTTTTGCAACTCATGTTCAATTTCTTCCATCAACTGCCTTAATTTGACAAGTTTGGAATTAGTCTTTAGCGTGATGCCCACCAAGGCACACATTTCGTCAATTCTGTTCAAGCGTACAAACATTTCTGTCATGTTGTTACAATCTTGATTATGCAAACAGATGCAAGTTCTTGAAAGGAGCTGCATATTTATACAAACACACCTCGAGAACTCCACGTCCATCGTGGGAGCACTATTTATAGCATTTCCCAAAGCGGAAAACTTTCTCGAGCATCCTCGAAGCGTTTCCTGCCTCAGAAAACCCCGTAGGAAGGCGGCTCAGGTGCGCACTCTCTGTGACGAGTCACCACATTTGCACGCTTCTCCAAAAATAGACACCGTGTGAAGTACACTGCCTGGTGCATGTGGGTGTCGGTGTGTGGAAGGTGTCAAGGATTTGGCGTGTCCCGAACAGATAAAGATGACTACCAACCGAGGGCAAAATGCTGAAACCAACTTGTATGGAACTCCGATAACCAATATGTCTGCTCAATAAGGTTGAAGTGTTGTGCTTGAATTACCCTTCTTTTGTAGACTACATACCGTCTTCTTTCCCTAAATTGCACTTTCCGGCGTAAGGTCAGATTTTCTCACCAGTATGGTTAAAATAATTAACATAGTCATATATTCTTATTTTTCCTACAAGTAGCAATAACCAAATGGTACTTCCATCTTTGTGAAGTATAAAAAGCTGCTGGATTTCTAATTCAGAGCACAGAACTTTCCAACACAACGTGACCTTAGGCATATGCCAAGATGTATTTCAAGCTCAAAATACGACATAACCAATTGTTGCCTTTTTCATGAGAGCTTTGAGAAAGTGAAGACACTTTCCAACCAAAATCCTGGTCTTATGGAAAAAAAAGATATTGATAGACTTTTTTATAGACTCCTTACTTAATTGTTACTTTTCCTTCATTTGAAAACCTCCTCCTCCTCCTCCTCTTTTGTATTATATGTAATTTTTTTGTTATGAGTTGAATATCATAGCAAATAAGGCTGAATGATTCTTTTATATTGAAATGGGCGACTCAATATATATTATTAAGATGTATACGATACATATATACTTAAATCAATTTGTTTATATACTTTTTATGAACTCTCATTTTTTTTTTTTATACTAATCAATGTTACTCAATTTTTCTTTGTTTTAAATAGCTGTTTCCGCTATTCAGGAACAGATGTAATTCGAGGGTGCCAATAAAGATGTTTCAGTTTTCAGTGCCAACAAATGTGAGTTAATATGGATAATCAGGTTTTTATTTCCTTTAAAGAAGAACATGCTGTGGCCGTGTTTGATTTTGAGTTTATCAATAACTTTGTTACAAAATCTGGTACAGAAATATTTCTTGTGTCTTTTGTATTCTTTTTGCCGCAATTTTTATTATTACAAGTTATACTTGATTTGTTGCCATTTTCCTCTTTCCCATTCGATTTGCATGAACTTTCAGAATCAAACGAAAATTCCATTGTAGATATCGATGAATAATCCCGTTGCGTGTTGAAAAAAGATTTTACATTTATATTAACTTGACAATTCTTCCCTTCATTCGTTGTTGTATTATCTTGTTTATTACTTCTTAGCTCGATTGTATGATTTCTTTCCAAACTTGATAGATCATAATAGTACTCTTGGGAGGTACAATCATAATTAACGATATTCAAATGCATTAGGTATTTAGTTTCGGGCAAATAAAAACTTTGGTTAGCTGTCAGGTTTAAATATTTATTTTCAAGCGTATGAATAATAAGATTACTGTTTAACCTATACTAATCCCCAAACTTTTCAATATTTCTTGGTTTTCCTTCTTTTCATTATTTAATTTTTTACTAGTCTAAACACAAAAAATTGCCGGTGACACAAGTTGTGAGTTATAATGCTCGCATATAACAACTAATTTATTCAAGTTGACCAGCCTGCCAAAAGTTAAGGTCTACGTTAAACAAGTGAATCAATTGATAAAATTTTAGTGTCATACTACATGTCGCCATTAACGAATAAAATCTGAAATGCGAAGAGTAACGACACAGCTACCTCTCAAATTTGAATAACAACAAATATATTCAATTATTACTTTATATTAGATCCTTGCTTTTGCTACTGGGGTTTCCTTAACGTCTGATTGCAAAGAATAAGGATTCCTATTCTTGTCTTGAAATTTTGCTTTTTAATCTATTTTACTGTTACATACATTTCGCTTGATAGCCCAATAGCTTCAATTCATCCATTAAGAATTTATTTTGGGATTCACACAAGGTCAAACTCTTTTTCTTTCAAATAGTTTCCTATTTTAACTTGTTACTAATATGTTTAATATTTTGTTCTTTCTTATACTTCAAAATTGAGGAAAATGGGTTTAAAGATTTGAAGTTCTTGAAAGAAAAATAACTTAGCAGTATATAATCTAGATGAGTTTCAAATTCCCAAATGTTCAAAAACAGATTGAGCTAATTAATTTATATGTTGACTTTATGTTTTAGACATAATGTAATATGCTTTTTGTTATGAGTGGGTTTTTGGTAATAGGTTTTAACAACTATAAATATCCGCTCTTCTTAAATATAACCTTTAACTAGTAATATTTAATTTATTCTTAAGACTCTGTGAGACTGATTATATAAAAACTAGTACGGACAATTTCAAATCTCAACAAGAGAGATGATCTATTTATATATCAAAGTAATAGCTCTTCATTTCAATTTCTTACTATAACCACTCACTCCTTAAAACTTTTAAAAATCTGCCGATCTTGTTTTGGGTCCTGATATCCGAATTGCGGCTAGCCCTACATTACATTCTTCAAAAATCATAATCACATTCTTTTTCATAATCCTTATCAAAAGCTTAACAATCTTTCGTTACAACGGAAACTCATTAAATCTAAATCTTATTTTTATTTGCCTATTTCCTTATTGGTATTTCAAATAGTAGTTCTGAAATCGTCTAACAAATAAAATGGGAGTTCAAGCCAAAAGTTCCAAATGATCAAACAGAAATAATAAACTTGTTCCTGCATCTCCTAAACACAGAAAGACCATCCACCACATTCAAAATACATGCACACTGGTTCACCTAATAATCATCTAATCATCGTTAATGAGCATTAATCATCTTTGAATCTCTTATCCTTCATCTCAGGATACTTCATAACTAATCTACACAAAGAATAAAACTCAACCTTTAAAATTCAATCCAAATATATTATCTGCTCGTAATATAAAACTCCCAGATCAACCAGGTAAACCATAATAACAGAAAGATGCTCATTTAAATGAGTTGAATATTTACTGTTTGCAAATTCTAACAACGTTTCCGATGTAGTGTAACGGCTATCACATCACGTTCTCACCGTGGGGACCCGGGTTCAACTCCCGGCTTCGGAGTTAATCTTTTTTGTTTTTCAGCAGGTAATATATTCTCAAGCAATTGCTAATAAATATAACCATGTATTGATTATGTTTAGTAATAAAAATACTCTTTGTCACAGGTATATAATGCAAACATGAACTATATCTTATCAATAGTTTACTGTCCTTTTATCAGCTCGTGTTTTCAAAAAAAATGCAAATTGACTTGTCCGGGTAAGCTAGTTCTTCATTGACCCAAATTACATCCATTTCAGTTAAACGAAGTGATATAACATTTATGATAAATATGATAAACGACCCTCCGTTACAACATCTCATTTTTCGGATCTTGTAGTTTAAATGACACAACGATGTTGGCTTGATATTTTTTTATTCTTCTAATAATTACTTATTTGAGAGTAATTTTTAATGTAATTATAGTATGGTACGGATTCTAACCGAACGTACAAATTTTGAGGTAGCAATATGAATTCCACTAGAGAGATCCAACAATTCAATCAAGAATATCATGCCATAACTATAATTCTTATGGTTATGAGCAACACTTTTTAGAAGGACCCAATTAAGGTTTTCCCTTTTTCCTCCCGTTCACATATTAGGGTATTATGAGTTGTTGCAAAAGACACAATACGCAAGTATATCAAAGATTAGACGACATGAAAGTATGATAGCTTAAACGGCAAAGCAAATCTAAAATAAAAAAAATCAACGTAGCGGAAAAAAAGGTGATTTGGATCAACCTTACTGATATATAATAAACTTGGTACTTTCCCACTTTCCATTTTTATAATTACTTTTTTTCCAAGTCGCTAGCAGTTTCCATATTTTTTCATCATTTCCATGCACGGTGGACAGAGCTCCACTTGTGTCAATAAAAATGTACAAAAAGGATCAAAGAAAATGTTACAGATCTTTGAGTGAAAAATAATGATTTTTTTCTGTTTTTGAGTTTTTCTAAACTTTAAAAACGAGGCGATATAAATAAGTTTTTCTATAAGGGTTTGGTGGGTAATCGTGCAAAATTAACAGATTTTGTACAGGGTTATGTATATTTGTTCGAAGTATGTTTATGGGGAAATTTACAATTGTACATATTATTATGCACGATCATGAATGGATGGGGACAATATGGTTGAATAAAATTGAAGTATTTTTCCTATTTTTTTTTATTTTCATTCATAATTTTGAATATCTGATGTTTTGCCTGCCCTATGTCAATTTATTGACAAGATAGGAGTATATTGCAAAAAAAAGAAGATATAACAGAAAAAAAAAATTGAGGTTTGTTTTATTGCATTGCATAATACAGCGAAAGTAATAATATTCAAACCAGTCAACAAATTTGTATCCTCCTTATTAGAAGTTTTTTTTTTGATATAAAAAAGTCAATAATTATCTATTATTAATCTTAGCATTAGAGAAATGAAGGAAATGGGCAAAAAACCAATGTCTTCTAAATTCAAAGCAGCATTTTCTAAATCATCGATTGACAATATAATCAATACACCAAATTCGTATACTATTAGAGCCCGAAATGAAGTTAAAAGGTTACTTACTAAACCTAGTGATGAATCAGATCAGTTAACTATCACTTCACCGTCCAACCAATCAGTTTATTCGAATGATTTGAGTTCTTATGATTCGAGTATATTTTCTAGTAATAGTACACTTTCGAGTCAAAATAAACAAAACAGCGCCACTTATTGTAATAATACCAATGTAACATATACTAACCATAATTATGTATACAACAATAATGATATTAACCTGTCACAATACAATAATTATAGTAATAGTTATGGTTCTGATCATAATATTTGTCCTAATACATCAATAAATAATATAAAATTACCACCATTGAACTTTATCACAAAGATTACATTACATGATGCCTTACCTAAGGATTATACAGATATGTATTCAATTGCGACATTCCAACAAAATGAAATATTACCTAATGGCAGACCACAATTTACACAACGCGATTTGATGGATTGGGATATAAATGATATTCGATCGTTATTAATTGTGGATAAATTGAAACCCGAATGGGGTAATTCTATCCCAATCGTGAGTACTACTAATAGCATCAATGATGAATTTGGAAATAATAGAGTTTACCATGATAGTAATGGGAATTTGATTCAATTTAGAATAATTTTATTACCTTTGCATTCCAGTGAGCAAACTATAATTGATACGTTAGTAACGAGTGATTTGTATGTAGAGTCAGGACTAGATTATGAATTTAAATATGCTAGTGCGAAATATATTGTAGAATCGGTGAAGAAGAAATATGAATTGATGCAGGGCAAATGTGTCAATGGTGTATTATATCTGGATAAGATTACCTGGCGGAACATAATAGAGAACTATCTGTTGAATATTGCCGTTGAGGCGCAATGTCGGTTCGACTTCAAGCAGCGTTGTCGAGATTTCAAGAAATGGAAGCTAGACAATATGAAGAAGGCTGGCGATGCCGGTGTCGACGGTAGCCTCGAGGACAGGGGCAGCAGGATAGCGTTGACAAAAGAAGAGAAGTTGATACTGTGGTCGCAGTGCCAGGCGCAAGTGTACCAAAGGCTGGGACTTGATTGGAGGCCAGACAAAGTGTAGAGGAAGAAACAAAAACACGCAAAGGATGAGGAGGAAAATATCGAGCCCACGCCGGGAGGACAGCCACACAACGGCACAACCACAGCAGAACTACAACGGAGGGCATCAAGAACGGCAGAGGGTTCGGAGTGGAGGAAAAAAGGGAACACAGCGGCCAAGGGGTGGGGGAACAAGAAACCCCGGAACACACACTATATAAATAGCGTGTGTGTGGGCCCATGCTGCTCGCACTACTCCTCCTCCTCCTACTACTACTCAACTAGATCGATCGATTAATATACACACGTATACACACCTCTGAATATGTCTACCGAAGTTACTTTGTTGAACATCGTTATTGGTATGTGATCTCAGTGCCAGCATACGCTTCATGGAGGACATTTAGTTCCTGTTACTAACAACACACCTCCGTACTACTCAACCGCCAGGCAAGTTGACGTTGTCAGCGCGGTTCAGTGCCATTTCCATTGTGACACAGCAATTTTGTTACCGCCCTTGGCTGTCTTTATCGTCGATGGTTTGTCCATGACGTTTGTCATTGACGTAATATTGACCTTATTTGCCTGGATACCAGGTATTTTGTTTGCCTTGTACATTGTCTTCACCAGGAGGGGTACGCATGTCTAACTCAGGACATTTGCCAGGTCAAATTAACAAAAGAAAGCAAAAAAAAATAAAAAAACAAAACAACCAGACTGCGGACAAAGAAAAGTGTTTATTGCTATGAAATTTTCTTTTTATTCTATTCTATTTTATTTATTAATTCATTAGTCAAGTAATTAAACTTAGATATTATATACCTTATATTTTATGTAATGTTTACTTATTCTAAAAACGTATATTATGATATCTAAACTGTTCAATATTATGAATGGAAGGATAGATAATGCAATTATTGTAAAACAGAAAACTCTGAATAAATGAAGAATGTATTTGAGAATTTGCACTACATGAGCTAACAACTCATTGACATTAAATCGTGTAGTTATCTCTGAATAGTTCATATGTGTCTCGTTTATTTTTGCAGCAGTGGTGTATCCTTCGTGTATCAATTCTCTAGCGACTAACAGAAAAGGAGCTATTTATAGTTTGTATCAGACAAAGGTATATGAAACCAATTCTCGAGCCAGTTATTTATACCAGCAGCCAACACAATCTGCAACTGTTTAAAGTTAGACCAATCAAATCCTACCATATCTAGGTAAATACTGAGATATAGTGAAGACGATTTATTACATCACTTAAATATTTGCAACTGTCAAATTGTTGCCTTTTTCAGTTGCCTGTCAAATTTCGGAGTTTTGCGTTTGTCCTGGCCCGTGTCCCGGAAGACACAAATCTGTGGGACTATTTCCCCTTTGGGTTATGGCCGCCCTCCCTCGGTCTGTTAGTCACCATCCCAAATATTGAGTCATGGCTAGGCCTATTGTTCAACACTCAATCTCTGCGTATTTACGTCACTTTTTGACTTGTTTCGATGGATCGGTTCCTTTCGTAACAGAAACCTTTGTAACTGCTTGTGTAGCCGCTTCCGGTTGGACTGTTTCCGTTCCCTTGCCGGCGTTGCCACTGGCAACGGGTTTACCAACAACGGGTCTCGTACCAGCCGCATTTGTCGTTTTGACATTCTCTCTCGAATTCTTCAATCTGTTCTCCATTCTCGTCTCAACCAAAACATTCCCAGAGCTTTCACAAGTAACACTCTTCCTTATGCTAGTATTTCCATCTGACAATGGTTTTTTTTTGTCCTCAACAACGTTTCTTGTATTCACAACTTGACAGCTTGTACCGCTTTCGTCTCGATATTGTGGTCTCGACTCTAAAGTATTCGTGTCAGTGAATGCCCTAATCACTGTACCGAAAAATGAAGCTAATCCCCCATCTTTGCTATCTTTATCTCTTCCTGTTTCTTTATCTTTACCACCACTATGTGTCACATTTACTTCTCTCTTGGCTCCACCATTTTTCTCACCATCATACTGTCTTCTCTCTTGCATTTCAATAGAAACTACCACTCTTTCACTTTTCCATCGATTTTTATCTTTGGAAGTATAATATAACAAAGCATTATATGCATGGTACTTATTGTTATTACTAGCTATTAAAACCGCTTCAATAAGCCCGACATCTAAATTATTGAAAATTTTATGTAATTCAATTATATCTTCTTTACATAAATCATTTATTTCAACACCATAATTGACTACATAATCATACTTAGCACTCTGGATAGCAGACATGATTCAATTCTACTACTCAATATCACTTGCGTTTTTCGAGATAAAACTTGCGTTTTTGTGACTGATAATTATCGCTAACATAAATGAAAAGCAAAATACAAAAAAAAAAACAACTGAAAAACAAAAAAAGAGCTATCAATCAGTACTAACAAAGAATGCTAATTTTATCTTGCGATTGTATCATCCTAGTAATTAATCTTAAACTTCCTCCATTTCCAATGTACTATCACTATTAATTCTATCATATCTTGTTCTTTGGAACCATTTGAAGAATCCATTCGTCGAAGTCTCACTAAGAGTTATATCTTCATCAATAAATCCATCTTCAAGTAATGGGGGTCTCCATTTCTTCAAACGTAACGAACTTATAACAACGCTTAAGGAACTAAATGCCATGGCAAACCCAGCAACTAATGGATGCAAGGCAATACCCCAAGGTAATAATATACCCATCGCAATAGGTATCATTGTAATATTATAAAAAAATGCCCAAAATAAATTCAGTTTGATTCTTTCATAAGTCTTTTGACAAATATCAATGGCATATATTAGCCGATTCAAAGAATGACTTTCACTCAATATAACAACATCTGCCGCTTCAATAGCTACTTCCGTACCTGTAGATATAGCAATACCTAAATCACTCTTAACTAAAGCTGGTGAATCATTTATACCGTCACCAACAAAGATAACTTTTTTACCCTCTTTATTTTGAAGCGTCTCTATAAATTCACACTTCTCATTTGGTAACATCTCACTATAGATATTTTGCACATTTAATTCTAATGATTGTGCTACACTCATGGCAGCTTTATGATTATCACCAGTAATCATATAAATTGGATACTTATGTTTCTTCAAATAATTGATTACTGTAAATGAATCTGATTTTATTGAATCTGATAAGATAAATTTACCAACTACAACATCGTTGATGCAAATGTAAGAAACTGTCCCGTTGGTAACTGTGTCAGTATTATCTTCATTCATATTCACATTCACATTCTGTGATTCTAACAACTTACGCACACCGATTAATACTCTGTATGTTCTATCAGAATTTTGACAACTAGAAATTATACCTTGTCCATTGACTGTTTCAAGATTATTAATTATTATCGGGACATTTCCCATTTTATTGACTTCACAATAATCCACAATTGACTTTGCCACTGGGTGATTACTTCTTGATTCAATTTGACATATAATATTCAATAATGTATTGTAATCTAAATCAATAGTTTCCAAATTGGTCAATACGAAATCTTGCACTTCCATCTCAGCTGTTGTTAATGTTCCTGTCTTATCAAACACAAACGCTAATTTACTTTTATCACCGTTATAGTTTTTACCCAATCGTTCAATAACTTCAGCCGTTTTAATTAATACACCATTTTCAGCACCAATACCAGTACCAACAATAATTGCTGTTGGTGTGGCTAAACCTAACGCACAAGGACATGCAACAACAATGACAGATGTTGCCACTCTTATACAGTTATACACTCTATCATTTTGGAAGAATGTTAATCTATAACCCCAAACAATGGAAGCAAACAACCAAAAAAATAATGTAAATAAAGCTAGTGATAATAAGACTGGTACAAAAATAGTGGAAATTGTATCCGCCAAACTTTCAATTGGTGCTTTAGTCAATTGTGCTCTTTTAACAGTTTCGATAATTTGTGATAATTTAGTATTGGAGCCAATATTATTTGTACAAATTAGAACATGACCAGTTTCATTTATTGTACCGCCGATGACAACATCTCCTTTTGTCTTGAATAATAAATCTGATTCACCAGTCATAAGTGATTCGTTTACATCTGTGGAACCTTCAATAATGTAACCATCAGTTGGGAATTTCATACCTGGTTTTACATCAATAATATCATTAATTTGTAAAAGATGATTGGATATTTCGGTTATGGTTTGGTTTGGAGTATTGTAATTCTCTACCAAGGAGCAATCTTGTTTGGATAAATTTAATAAGTTAGATAAAGTAGTAGATGTTTTTGATTTTGCTTTATTTTCTAAATATTTACCAATTGAGATAAAAGCGATCAACATTGTTGATGTATCAAAAATTACTTTAGGTAGAACACCTACATCTGGTTCGTGCTTGGTATTATACGCAATATAAACATTATGGAAAATGGATAATATTGAAAAGAAAAATGCAATTGATGTTGAAATACATATTAAAGTATCCATTGTACCAGTTTTATGCCTTAGTGCAGAGAATGCATTTTGGTAGAATTTTCTGCCAATGACAAATTGAACGTAACTTGCCAAAATAATACCAAACAAGTCTCTAAAATAAAATCCTTTGATACCAGGTAGTTGATTATAAGGGAAGATGTTATTTTTGATCAATTTATCCCGCGTAAACAATGGTAAACCCATATACAACATGATTATCATTATAGCAATAGTACAAGCTTTATAACAGTTTGATTTCCAAAAATTGATTTCAATACTTTTGGAAAGGATTTCTAATTGAGTTGCATCATTGGAATAAAGAGTTACATCCAAGTTTAAGATTGTTTTGAAATTATTAATTATATCACGAATTCCGATTACATTTTGATCATATTGTAAGTTAATGATCATGGTCAATCTTTCATAATTTAAAATGGTAACATTAGGCAAATCATTGAAGTAATCCTTTTTAATTCTTTTATTGTCCAAATTGTTTAATATTTTCAGATCGACGGAAATTAGTTTGGAATTGTTATCATCTTTTGACATGGGTACAGTATCGAATCCCGAGTTTTCGATGGATTCGACAATTTCTACAGTATTCACTTTACTTGGATTGAATGAAACATGACACAGTTCAGTAATTAGTGACACATTTGCATCATACACACCATCCAGTTGCAATAGTTGTTGTTCTATGGTATTACTACAATTAGAACAAGTCATGCCTTTCACAATAACATCAAAAGTTTCCCTTACTTCAACATTTTGATGCAATTCTGCATCAAACCCGCAATCTTCAATCGTGTCCGCCAATTTTTGCACAATATCTTCAGAATTCTGATTAGAATCAATTTGAATTTCAGCTAAATGTGTCAGCAAGGAAACATTACAACTGATGACACCTTCTATTTTCAGAACTTCATTTGTGATCGCTTGCACACAATTCGAGCAAGTCATTCCATTGACCCTTATGGTAATCAACCTCCACATGATTAGTCTAGTTTTGCCAGCGTAAACGTTTTCGGAATTTGGCGTAGCGTACTGAACTGGTTTTATAATAACAACGACACTCATCGATTTCAAATTGCACCTTAAAAACAACTCCGGTTCTTGCAGCTTAGGGTTTGATTTGCAGGGCGATATCGGTCTTAGGGTTTCAGAGTTTCGTTTAAGTTAAGATCTTGGAGCTTGCTGCGGGGATTCTCAGGGAGGGGAGATCGAGTTTGACGTGCATACCAGGGTGCGTGTAGGGCTTGCCTGAGGGTTTGTCGTTTTGCGTCGGTGGGGAATGTCGCGTCAAGGCGTTCATCCAGTTAGGGTTGTGTCGCCAAACCCTACCAGCTCCATTACGGCAGCCATGTTTCTCTCAGCAATGGCACCAGCTTGCTGCTTACCACGTCGAGCCACGTTACTGAGATAGTCCTTGTTCTGTAGAAGGTACGCATAGTTATCCCGTGTTTCCCTCAGTGTCTCAATGATCACCTCTGCTACGTATCTTTTAAACTCTCTGTAAGTATGGTATTTGGCTATCTCTTGCTCAACTTCCTCAACGGGCATATTTCTCAATCCACTCACAATGTCAATCAAATTAGAGACACCTGGTCTATTCTTTACATCGTAGTAAAACCTGTCACTTATGTTATCTGTCAACGCCTTACTCACTTTCCTTTCTATTAATTCTGGTGAGTCCGTAAGAAATATCAATGACATGGCGTTACCATCACTCTTGGACATTTTCTTTGTTGGATTAGTCAATGACCCGATTTTCTTATGTGGGGCCAACACACTTACCGGTAATGGGAAGAATTTTTTGCTGAATGATTTATTGAACTTAACAGCAAGATCTCTTGTCAATTCCAAATGTTGTAGTTGATCTTCACCTATAGGTACGTGTGTTGACTTATATAACAGGATATCTGCTGCTTGTAAGACGGGATATGCAAATAATCCTAACTTGGTGGAATCTATCGCCATATTATCAGTATTTTGAACCAATTGTTGAGTCTTACTTTTCCATTGTGTCATCCTGTTCAATTGACCCATATTAGTTATCGTAGAGAGAATCCAATGTAATTGACTATGCTGCGGTACAGATGACTGGAAAAACATTATGCATTGTTCTGGTGAAATGCCCATAGACAACAAACCGGCAAGTGCTTCCCATCTCCAATTATTGAACTGACTTATATCTTTCTTAAAGATAGTGATTGCATGTAAATCAGCTATTCCAAAGACTAAGTTTTGTTCATTCAACATAATGCATGAGTAACATTTATTCGATTGTGAATAAACATTATCCTGCAAGGTTTGAACATTTTTGGACTTCATCCCTAATTTAAAGTCATTATATATTTTATTATCTGCAGCCTTTGCATCATTCAATTTTTTCCAAGTCTTCAATGCTCCAAGATAGTTCCCAATATGGAAGGGTCCAGTAGGTTGAATCATGGAAAAAACTGTAGCATCTTTGGGGAGCTTATGATGCTTATCAGTCCAAGTAATAACATTTTTCACAGTTTGTACATTTTGTTTCAACAGTCTTGTAAATTGCATCTCGTTGTCTCATTCGCTTTACCTCCACTTTTGGACACACAAAACCATCAAATCACAACGTTCTTCTCAGTATTGTACTTCCAACAACCAGTCAGGCAACCAAGTCTTACTTTTATGGGTGTTTCGAAGGGAATAATTATTTTTTTCGGCTAGTGAAAAATTAAAGTCATCTCGAAGAAGAGGAACATTCGACTAGAATTTGAAATTGTCGAATTTGCACTAAACTGACGACCAAATGGGCCTTCAAAAAGTGAAATCACTGAAACTGCAGAACAGCAAATGCTGGGCAGTGGATTGTACGAAAGATGGGTTACTCAGTGTAGCCACAGAGGACAAAATTGTTAAGATTGTGAAAATTAGTCATGGAATCGATGAGAAGTATCAATTCAATTTAGTAAGTTCATTAGATGAAACTGTTCATAAGAAAGCTATTCGCTCTGTAGCTTGGAGACCACATTCGCAACCGATTTGTCTTGCCGCGGGTTCCTTCGATTCTACGGTTTCCATATGGAGTGGTATTCCGTTAGAATATAGAGATGAGGATGACGATGATTTGATTGATGGTAGCGGGTTTGATAATAATAATGACCAAATGGAACTAATGGCAATTATTGAAGGTCATGAAAATGAAATTAAAGGTGTCGGATGGTCTCATGACGGTATTTTCCTAGCTACATGTTCTCGTGACAAGAGTGTATGGATTTGGGAAACTGATGAAGCTGGTGAAGAGTTTGAATGTGTCAGTGTGTTACAGGAACATTCTCAAGACATTAAACACGTTGTTTGGCATCCAACAAAATATCTATTAGCATCAAGTTCATATGATGACTCAATTAGATTATGGAGAGAATTTGATGATGATTGGGAATGTATTGCTATACTAAACGGTCATGAAGGTACTGTTTGGTCATCAGATTTTGAGAAAGACAGAACAGATGTGGAGAATAATACTAGATTATGCTCTGGTAGTGATGATTCCACTGTTCGTGTTTGGAAATTTGATTCCATGGCAAGTGATGACGATGAGCAAGAAAACTGGGTTTGTGAATCGATCCTACCCAAAGTACATGACAGACAAATATATAGTGTATCATGGGGTGAAAATGGGTTAATTGCCAGTACTGGATCTGATGGTACTTTAGCCATTTATAAAGAAAATACCGATAAAGGTGAATGGGAAGTCATTGCTCAGGAACCTTTGACACATGGTATCTATGAAGTGAATAACGTTAAATGGATTAAAATTGATGGCAAGGAAATACTAGCCACTGCAGGTGACGATGGTTGTGTCAATATTTGGGAATATAAATAGTCATATATAGAGTGATATGAAAAATGTGATTGATAACGCATACATGGAGATACGCATTACATTTGATACAAACATACATACATATATATATATATATATATATATGTAACGCTGAAAGTATTTAGTAAAGAATATTAAATTATATCTTTTCAGATTCTCTCTACAGTAACGGTTGAATCTGTTGCGGAAGGCAGGTTTGTCTACACAAGGGGCATTCTTGTTTGTCATTAGCCCAGTTTAATAAACAACCCCAACAATAAATGTGACCACATGGAGCGCAACTTGGGTTGGTCATTGGCATCAGGCAAAGTATACAGTCTCTTGAATTTTTGGGTATAAATGGTAAGACTTTCGGATCCTTTAAAGAGATATTCGCTATTTGAGACATGGTAACAGTGCCTTTCAAAGTTCCGTCCTTTTCCACTTTCAATAACGAATCCTGTTGAGTAAAAGTTTGAGGTAACTGTCTTTTCATGATTGATACCAATTTAGTTAAGCACTGGATACCTAACACAGTGCCGAGGATCCTGTAGGTCTTAGAGTGTTGCTGCTTCAAATTTAGTTCGTTTTGGCTCATTGGATGACTAAACACGTACCTAAGCCCCAAGAGCCTCTTCCACATATCGTAGTATTCACCATTGAAGTAGAAAACCGCTAAGTGTAATTCGAATACGATGTTCGTAATATCTGTACAACTACTTCGGCTCCAAGTGTTACTAGTCTTCAACTTATTGATCAATCTGTTCCCCAGTATGGGGCCGTAGCAACTTCCTAATATAAATATCAGTCTCTCATGTAATTTCGACAGTCTGGCACTTCCAGAACCACCAGTATACATCAAATCTACGTACTCTTCACCCAGAGTTGGTTCGTCCCGCAATGTGGTCAACGCCATGTACAACATCTTCGCCACAAGCTTAATCTGTTTAGGGTAGGAGTTGACAAACATCTGTCCTCGCAAGAATGTCAGAATTTCCACGAGTTTCCCCTGAAGCACCGCAGCCATCTGGTCGTCTTTCTGGCGTGCTTGCACGATACTGGCCGCGTCTGCCACATGCAACCTCGAATCCATAGTGAGTTCCAGGTCTAGGTGTAGTCGAAACTTTTTAGGTTTGGTTATTTATTCCACTTTTTTTTTCAAAATCTGATATATCGAATTTCAAATTGGTCTGCGTTTAGGCTGCAAACCTCAACTTGGAATATGTCAGATAGCACAGTGGGAAGCGATCGGAATTCAGAAATCTCCGTCAGCGATGACTCCATGTTGGGGATGATGTCGCAGCCGAGTCGCACGGTCTCGAAAGATGCTCCGTTGACGGAATTGAACGGAGATGGTAAGCAAATTGATCCAATATTGGCAAAGTACCAGGACGCTTGTCAGAATGGTGACTTAGTCACAGTGAAGCAGTTGATCGAATCACATGCTGTCAGTATTAAGAGTGATTTTGATATTAAAGAGAAAATTACTGGATTACATTGGGCTGCTATAAATAATAGATTAAATGTCGTAAAATATTTAATTAGCCAAGGTGCTGATTCAAATTTTAAAGCTGGTGGATTAGGTGCCACCCCATTACATTGGGCTGCTAGATACGGTTATGTTTATGTCATTGATTATTTGATCAGTTCAGGTAACGCAGACGTGACGTTATGCGATGATCAAGGTTTCAATTTACTTCATTTGGCAGTAAATAGTTCCAACGTAATGCTTGTTTGCTATGTTTTATTTTTTGTTAAGGAAATTGATATCGACAGCGTCGATTTACAAAACAGAACTTCATTACTTTGGGCTGCTTATCAAGGTGATTCATTGACTGTTAAATTACTTTTAAAATTTGGTGCTAATATAAAGTGCCTCGATGATACTGGCTTCAGTGCCTTACATTGGGGGACCGTCAAAGGTGAACCACATGTCTTGAAATACCTGATTAAAGATGGCGCAGATTTTTTCCAAAAGACCAATGATGGGAAAAATTGTTTCACTATCGCACAAGAGCTAAATAACGTCAAACCACTAAATGAAGCTTTATTACATTGTGGATTCGATACTCAGGGTTACCCCATAAGGAAATATATCGAGAAAGATCGTACTGCTAAAATAATTTTATTTATGGTACCATTTTTCGTAATGGGTATTATACTAAATTTATTCGCACATGTGGCATTCTTATTTGCATTATTAATCTCCACAATATTTATTCTAGCCACTAGGAAATCATTAATCAAATTTATTAAACCAACTATGACTGTTAATAATCAATCAATTTATAAGGTATCGCTCTTAAAATCACCACTGATTGCTGGTGTATTTTATAGTAGTTTATTATGGGTTTCCATAGTTTGGATTTTCCAAATGTTTACTACAATGATAGTGGATAAACCAAATTCTTCTATAATATTTACCATGTTATTAATAATTATACATTCCATTTTTTTTCAGTTGGTATTTTCCAATCCAGGTGTGATCGATATAAATGATGATATTGAAAAAATTTCCAAAATTACAAAAGAATTATTACAATGTGGGAAATTTGACACGAAAAATTTTTGTATCGATACCTTTGTTAGGAAGCCAATCAGAAGTAAATTTTCAAGTTTCCAACAGCGTGTCGTGGTCAGATTTGATCATTTCTGTCCCTGGGTTAACAATGATATTGGTTTATTAAATCATAAAAAATTCATGTTTTTCATCACGTATCTTGAAATAGCTATACCAATATTTGTTTACCTATGTTTAGAGTTTTTCGACACAATGGAGAGTTATTATCATGATAATATTGATAAAGATATGAAATTTAAATGTTTGTTAGTGGAAGATGAGTTATGTTTTGGCATGGAAAAAAATACAAAGGTCTTCTTGCTAATGTGCTGGTCAATATTGCAATTTGTTTGGGTAGTACTGTTAAGTTTTATTCAATGGTTGCAAATATTGAAAGGTACTACCAATTACGAATTTAATGTTTTAGCAAAAAGATATAGGAATTCAAAAGATGGCGAATATTTCAATAGTGCACCAGAAGAATTAAGAGAATTAAATTCCGATACTGAAAATGAATTTGATACAGGGGAACAAAGAAATTTACACAATGAAACTAATGCAGTAAGTGAAAAAAGGAATTTGATAAGAATGTTCATTAAATTGACTGGTATGGAACAATTTTTTTCAATTTTCAATACTAAGAAATTTTCCATTGATACGAATTATGGTATAAGACAAAACTTACTTGATTTTTGGTTGACTTCCGAGAAGAAAGTGCCTACACTGGTCAGATTATTCGGATCACCACCAAACACAGGTGTTGCGTATTTAAATGGTAAAGAAGTGAACTATTTCACCTTGTACAAATTACCACCACATGTGAATAGCAATAATAACACTGATAATAATGCTAGATACATTGAGCCAGTATGAAAAAAAGAAAGAAAGAAAGAGACAAAAAGATCCAGGTCCAACAGAACAGAAAAGAACAAGAAAGAAGATATATCTTAGATATATTGTATATAGGTACGTAAATATGACTGAAATTTAAGTTACTTAGAGAAATGAGAAAATTGGTGAGATAATGAATTAGACTTGTAAAGGAGCCAAAAGGAAACGGAACGCAAAATGGGCAATTTATGCTTTTAATTCAGATTTTAGGAACAAGAAAATATTACTCTTTGATAAGGTTCCAGTTCTACAAAGGAAGTATAATTAAGGTTTAAACTAGTACACAATTGCAAGAGTTACTACTAGTTTTGTCTTATTTTTGTGTTCACTGCGAAGTAACAAGCGAAAAAGACGAAAATGGAAACTTTGAAACTTTAAATTGCAATGCAGTTTCTACAGTTGCATGATTAAAGTTTCATTACACTTTTTCCTTCTGTTTGGTCATTCCTGCGGGATTGCAGTTGTAACAAGTTGCCCAGTGAACGCAATGCTGTAGTAATACCGTGTACCATCAAAAACACATATTTGTGTTGGTTCCGTAGTACCGCGTCTTGATATTTTTTTCAGTGTTTTCACAAAGCGCAAATGGAAAGGAAACTTTCAGTTCACTAATTTGAGGTATCGAGGTCAGACGAACACTGCGATCTGGCCAATCGCCCACAAGAATGAATTGTAGCGATTCTTCATATAACTATGTACACCTACTATATAACCACTATGCATATTATCAAGACTGGATAGACGACGAGACGTTGCCCACACCGGATATCATCAACTTCCCCAGCAACAAGATTATCTTCCCTCCGATCAACCAACCCAGCAAGGATGGTACTGCGAAATTACAAAATGATAATAGTAGCAATATCATGCAATATTGGTCTTACTTTGATGATAATGACATGTGGGAAACGTTTAATAATTTGCAAATGGAGAGTAATGGCAAGATTATATTCCAGGGCAACTCTCAATTGGGGCATGTGGATGAAGTAGGAAACACTGGGTTGAATAGGGATCGTACAGATAGTAGAAACAATGGAATTACTAATGGTATAAATAATAACAACCATAATGACGAACACAATAATGATGATATGAATTTACATTCTCCCCCAACAAATATTAATAGCCATAGTCTGAATAATATCGAAACAGAATTGGAAGTAGGAGTTGGGAATAGTAGGTTTCCTGTCGCCCATCAGCACGAAAGTAATAATCTGCACCGTTATGGTAATAATAATGCTGCTGCTAATAATAACAGTGCTACGACTGGAAAGCATATACTTAGCTTTAGCAATAACATGAGTAACCCTACGATAATTGGATCGGTTTTCGATGCAAGAACTATGTCACAAATTGAGAACAGAATTCAAAGTTGGCAGTTTTCGCTAAACGATTCATAACTTAGAAACGTAGTTTAATTGAATGGCTGTTTTGCCCTGCGCTTCCACTTACATTGAAGAACCACTTATTTGACTATAAGGTTTCATACTCTGAAGAAACCAAAAATAATGGATCTGATCGGTCAAAAACTGATAAATGATGATGAGACAGAGCCCAAAATGGACACGTTGGCTAAGAAATCAGCCCTTTCATATATATCTGTATATTTATAAACGTTATTTTTGTAGCTTAAGTTTAAATTGCTGACAATCCCGAAACGCATAGTCTATAACCACACATTTCCATTCTGTGGGTGGCAGGCAAGACAAGATTTGTATCAAACAGGTGAAGGCACAACTTTAATAATTGTCTACTACCTGGCTCATACCTCTAGAAATTATAGGTGTGGCTCTCTTTAGACGACGTATAGAGTTTCATGAGCTAGTTCTTCCATATTGCTCTTGTGGTTACAACCAGAAAGCCCTCGTCTACCATCAGGACTGTTACCACTGCAATTGGCAGACGTTCGGCAGCGTAACCACGGTGGAAGTAAGTACATTCTTGAAAAAATGTGATTCAGCCTCCGATATTTAAGTTCGTTGGAAGTTACGTATGTATTAAAGTGTTTTAAGCTCTTCCAAAGTTTCAACAAAGTTTAAATTAAACTTAAACTTTGACCAAACTTTAATTTAAACTTTTCCGGCAAAGTTAATTTTTATTGTGAGTTCAATCTTGTCCGCTACATTGACTAATTACTTTTTGCGCACATTGTTAGATTAAGATTGGCAAGTATTTCAGGCTTAAATTAATGCCTGTTTGAAATGGATGGAAAATATTTAAACTGTTGATAATTTTCTAACCATTTCATGTAATCTATATTATTACATACCACTTAGCATCAGAATATAGTTTAGTTCACGGACAGTTTAGTGCTTTCTCAAAAAATTATATATATATTTATATATATATATATATGTACGAACTGGTACTCGATCCAAGCTTTTGAACCTTTTCAGTGAAAAACGTTTGACGTTTGAAGCAACTTATCGGAGGCTCGTTATTTTTCATATAAGAGAATAATACAAAATACTGAAAGAATAAACAGAAACCAGGCAAATCATACCTTATTTTCTTCTGTTTTGCTATAATTTGGTTTTTATATAATATTACCATAAAAATATAACATCCAATATTTTGTAACAATAAACCCGACAGATATATTAGCTTCAACTAAAAAAAATATAATACAAATCTTTTCAAATTTATTTCATGAATCATAATGACGACAACCATGGATTTGAAAAGATGGAAACAGAGGCTAAAAATGTTAAGAGAATTAACATTAAAGACTTATCTAATCCAATGACTAGTAGTAGTGGCAGTAGTAGCGCGGATAATGATAGTGCCGATAATAGCAAAGAAAATATTAAAATTAATAGAATTAATCAAGAAAATAAAGAAAATGAAAAAATCGATATTGAAAATAGCCATAACGAATATTTTAATAAAATTGACAGCAGCAATATCGATAAGAATAACAATATAAATGCAGAGTTATCCAATAATAACAGCATTGCATTAACAAATAGAAATTTTTCAAGTATAAATCCACATGATGATATAATGACAAATATCCATATTAATACAAATGACAATAATATTGATTCAGCTGCTAAGAATAATAATATCATAATAACAAATAGATCAATTTCGCTTCCGACTAAAGAAAAGTCAAATTTTCATTCCACAGAAATTACTAGACCAAATAGCATTCATGGATTCTTAAGTAATAATCTTCATAATTTAAACCTCGATCATAATAATAACCAAAATAATCAAAATATTAATAACATTAAAAGCAAATTGTTTCCATCTTTTTCAAATTCCAGTTGGTTAGCACAAACACAAACACAAACACAAAATGGAAGGCATAACTCTAATGGTAGTCCAGGTATACTCAATAACAACCATCATGACAACATTGCATTAACTTCAACTACTGCTAATTTTACTAATTTGAATCGTAACTACCTCAATACTAACAATAACACTAATGTTAAAAATGATATCATTGAGAATATTAATGATAGTATAAGTAATCGAAACCAGATTAATGATACTATGCCAAATATAATTTTAGTAAACCATAGCAAGAATAACAATTTTGGAGAGACAAGAGATAATAAAAATAATAAAAATAATAGTAATAATAGTAATAATAATAATACTTCAAGTCCAGAGAAAGAAAATAGTAATACAAGTAATTATAATAGTAGTTGTAGCAGTACTAATAATACACCAGTTAATTTGATGAACAGTACCAATTCTGGTATTTTAACAAGTGTTAATACATCAATGAGTTCATTCTCAAATTATAGTTCAAATTTTCCAGGAACTAACATTTCAACCACTATAGATAATACTAATAACAATAATAATAACAATAATTTTGCCATTAATCCTCATATTGGTAATATATCAAAGACAAGTAGGAAACTAAGTGAATCGAAGAGAGCTGTACAAAATCGAAATGCACAAAAGGCTTTCAGGCAAAGAAAAGAAAAATATGTCAGATTACTTGAAGAAAAAGCAAGACTTTATGACGAATTATTACAAGAGAACGAAGTATTAAAGAGCGAAATAGTTAATTTGAGAAATATTGTCTTTCAATTAGAGCAGAATTTACAAGCATTTCATTATAATCAACAACAACAACAACAACAGCAACAACAAGTCTTATCACAACAAATACCGTTACAGTCGCAATCACAAACAAATGTTGCATTACAAAATCAAGGTTCCAATATAAATCCAAATTCAATACAACGACAAAATCAAATTCCACATCGACAAACAGCTTTCCAAGGATTCGGATCTGGAAGTGGCGGTAATAGTTCTGACAACAACCAACAGCATTTTCGTGGGCCTGGGCCCATTATTTGATTTTTACAACAAGATAACTTGTCAGTTTGTAATAAAAAGAAAAAATTGTTAGCATTTTCATATATACATTAAAAGGAATTAATAAGTATGCAAAAGAAAAAAAAAATGTTAATAAGCAGTTTTTTACCACTAACTTTTATCCAATAATGTTTCTAATGAATGGAACATCATCGATTTTTGAACCAAAAAACGATCTTTCTTTTCTGTCACATTTTTTTTTGTTGGAATTTATCAAATGATTGATACACGAATGAGTTTTAATTAATGTATTACAGTTTAAGAGTATAGATAGAACCTGAAAATATTGTAGAGGATGTGATTGTCCTTTTGTTTGAATTGATTTTTGCCCAATTATTTTGGGTACTGTCTAATGTAGTTTCATTCTCTCTTTTCGTAATAACACTATTGTATTTCTAGATTTTCGACCAGAGCTCATTTGAAGAGACAATAGGGTGGATGTAACAATTACCAGTACAAGATATATCGGTAACTTCAACGGACATATAAGTATATAGTATAGCATAGTATAGCATGGTAGTATGAAGATCATAATATCTTTATGGCCGCTCACCTTGAGCATTTCTAGTTGAACGGTTTGTAACATATTGGAAGAGGAAAGGTGGAAAAGATATGGGCAGCGGGCAGTTCAACCACATAGGACAGAGGTACAAACGTAGTAGAAAAGATCCCAGACAATAGACTGTACAGAAAAAGCAAACAAGGGAAAATTAAAGTAAACTGGGTTTGAAAAACAAGACCTGAAGCAAAAGCTTATCCAGAACAGAAAAAGCTAATATATGCATATTCTCCCGCCGACTACTGTTTTGGTCTTATAAAAAGGAAAACTAGAGTAAAAGGATATCTTACAATGACAGCGAATCATAATTTAGTCTTAACATTCAAGAAGCACTCGAAAACTGTAAATGGATCTTTCGATCGTAACGCACAAGAAACACCACTTAATGATTTTTCTTTCACCCGTGACTTTCAGGCATCCGATGTGGTTGTTTCCATCTGCGCCCTGATTTTCCTGGGGCCGGGTAGCGCAGAAATATAGAAGATACATGTTCCTGTGACATTGTTTCCAGCCCCCCACGCTGTGATGACGCTCAGGTCTGGAAGCGTAGCAGTTTACCCGGCGTGCAGAAACCACTTCTGACTAATCGTGAGAATGTCCTGCAACACAATAGCGGCCTGAGCGTTCTCCCAGAGCCGGGAGTCAGAAAGCTAGTTTCTAGTTCCGGTAACCCGGGACTAGAGTTGGCGGTCCTCGTTTTGGAAAGGAAAAAAGATTGGACCGAACTGGAGAAAGCGAAAAATTAAACTTTGCGGATTTCCCTTTTCTTCGAAACAATTACCACTTTTTCTGTACGAGGATTTCTTCGTTCCCAAAGGAAAAACAGCTCTGCGCCTGTTTCTGGCAAATGCTATGACGTCATTGTGGAACTGTAAAAACTGGCACAAAAATGAAATAACAGTGGGAATAAAGTTGAAAAATAAGATTAGGAAAGTTATTTCACAATGCCAATACATTTTTCATTTTCATAAAGTGTAATTTATGTATTTCATCAACATTAGAGCTTCTGAAAAGCTTAAAATTTGCATTATTGTAGAAAACAATGAAAATGAAAAAAATGGGCATATTAGTTTGAGAAATGATCTCGGTTCTATCAAATTACTGAAACAAGCTCGTAGCAACTCTTGATGCACTTTTTTCTGTAGTCCTTTCTTTCATTTTGCTCTTTTAAGTTTGCTCCTTTTTCACTAAATAACTTTTACGGCTAGAATGAAGTAAACAAAAATAATAGTTACAGTCTTTTTTTAACACATTTTTATCGATGCGGCATTTTGCAGGTTTTTCTTAGCATTAAGTAGATGAAAGGTTGGTACTTCAGATGTATTTGCGGGAGGGAGACCATACCTTTTCTGCAGTTCTTAGACAGAAACATCTTATTTAATTGGTCAGATACATTGCAAAGATATTCGCTCATTTGCGAGATAAAAGAAAATCAATTGGCGTAAGCTTACTATTCTCCATGTATTTCTTTTTCTCATCTATAAACACTTAATATCATGCTTCGTGCCCCTATAAATTTTCTGTAATGGCGATTACCACATTCTTGAAACAACACTAAGCCAAGAAAAACAATAGACATGCGTTGTATTCGTTTCGAAGAAGTGACAGAGAAACAAAAGCAATCACAGTTTCACAAACGGCAGTGCTCACAGTCATATGCTCATTCTGTTGTCACGATTACCAAACGCTGCCAATTGTTCCGCTTTCCATTATTTGAAATCGTGTTCCATAATTCAAAATGTGGTATATATAAACTTTAACATTAAAGTTCAACTAAAATGGAATGAGGGTTAAACTTTTAATATCGCATCTTGAAAAAAAATGAAAAATTTCTTCGTCTCAAATACAATTTTAACAATGCATGGCGATAACTATAATTCTTCATTTTATTCTGGGTTTTCCTAGTTCTTATCGAGATTTCCAAATGTTTTCCTCCCCAAATAAATTTCGATAGATGAATCCGCTTCCGTTTATTTTCTTGCCTTTGAGTTAAAATTTCTTGGAATATGAAAGTTTAACCCTGATCGAGCAAAATTTGATTTAATTTAACTTTCTTTGAAATGTTACCCCAGATTCAGTGACAACACCCTCTCAGTTACTTAACATATTTTATGTACATGCTGGAATTGTGAGATATATGTTTCTACATTCAAGAAAGAATTGTTGAAGCCATTATACTAACGCCAAGACAAACAAACAAAAAAACAAACAAGCTCCACTGTTTGAACCAACAGCTGTATTTCTGGAAGCAGCAGCGAAACCAAGAAATGCTATCTATCCACTCCAATGCTTAAAGAAAAATTTTCACTTTTTTCAAAAACAGCAAAAAAAATGAAAAATGAAAAAAAAAATAGTTTCAGTGATGAGCCCAATAAAATCTGACAATGAATAACAACGATTTCACAACCAAAACGGCTCATTTCTTGACATGGTTAACGGATCTTGCTGGGGTGAAATTTAGTGATAAATTAGAAATAAAAGATTGTCGTAACATCAATCAAGGTCGATGTATTGTTGCGAAAGATGATATCTTGAAAGGTGACACCTTATTTGAGATCCCGCGTTCTTCACTCTTGAATATCGCCACTAGTAAATTGATTAATGACTTCCCAAACCTGAAGGATAAATTTTATGACCATATTTCCCATTGGGAAGGGTTAATTATCTGTATACTATATGAATTTAGTGTTTTGAAAGATAAAAGTTTTTGGTGGCCATACTTTAAAGTTTTACCCGCAAAAGACGATATCAATAGTTTAATGTTTTGGACAGATGATGAACTTTCTTTTCTAGAACCTTCTCTAGTATTAGAAAGAATTGGATTAGAAAATGCAAAAGTTATGTATCGACAAGTTCAAGATTTGATTCTTGAATTAGCATTACCAATTTCAGATATAAGTTGGGAAACATTTATGGTAACAGCGTCTATTATTTTGTCATATTCCTTCGATGTTGAAAATCATGAGGAAAATAACAGTGATGACGATGGTGAAGGTGATAACGAAATTATCATTCAGGAGGAAGAATTAACAGTTAGGAAAGATAATTCTCTTAAATCTATGGTTCCCCTAGCTGATACTTTAAACTCTGATACGAGAAAATGTAATGCAAACTTAATGCATGAGGAAAAGTCCCTGAGAATGCAAGCTATTAAGGATATTAAAACTGGTGAACAAATTTATAACATTTATGGTGATCACCCCAATGCTGAAATTCTGAGACGTTATGGTTATGTTGAAGCTAATGGTAGTAAATTTGATTTTGCTGAATTGCCCTTGAGTTTGATGAAAGATGTGATAAATGAAAAATTTGCTCATTGTAATGATGAACTATTATTGAAAATACTACTAACTTTACAAGAAAACGATTCCATTCAAACCATTTTAGAGTATGAAAATATCGTCAGTGATTCATTTGAATGTTATAACGATGGCGAAGTTCCGAATGAATGTATCTTGCTAATACAAATCTTGGTAACTTTCCTTCAAATTGATAAAGTTAATAAGTTAAAAGGTAGGAACTTCAATTCAATGTTAGAGAGAGTCACCAAAAAAAGCTTACAGTTGATTCAAATGGGTAAGATAACAGAAAAGACACAAACAATGTGGCAAATGATGATTGCCAAACGTGTTTCACAATATCGATCAAAGGAGGGTGAATTGGTCGATATTGAAGGATTATCTACATGTAAGGATAAACACGAATTGAGAAAAATATTTGCTCAAATAGTTTTGAAAGGTGAACTTGACGCGTTACATGCATGCTCTGAATTGAAATTGTCCACAATAAAGGATAGCAAACTGCTAAATAACGTGCAAAAGAGTAAAGACGTGGCGGAATCAACTACATCTGAAAGGAAAAGGCGTAGAAAAGACTAGATTTTAACCCACTCAAGCTACGATGAGAGCATAATATACACAGTTATTCCGTCCTTATTATTATATGGAACACACCATAGATATATACCTTTAGATAGATACGATATACTAAGAAGCCAATGTATTGGTAAAGCATTAAATTTCTATTTTTGATATTTTATTTTTGTTTGCTTTGCAGGTAAGGAACAATTAGGGCTACAACACATACATACACACATACATACACGCATGGAGTCAGTGACCAACTTGTTCCGCACAGAGAGTAACCCTAAGTCGCTTCCCTCTGAAACGCGAAAGAGTTCCAGTTCTGCATACAAGGAGAAAAGGAACAGTAGTCATGAAGGTAAGAGCCCAGTAACATCAGGGTTTGGATCACTATATAGGTCATCTATGGAGTCAACAGGTAGTCCATCTTTACAACAGATGATGACGGATACTTTGGTGGAAAAAATTATCAAGACAGCTTTACCACCATCATCATTGGCCGCTAAGGATACCATTGCGACGAGAATGGCTCGTGGTAAGAATCGACCACAATTATCTGTACCGTTGACGACTAAAAATGTTATTGCCATGAATGCTAGGCTAGGAGTCCCCTTTATGATAATTGATGAGATAATCAATTTCATCAATTGGGAAAATGTACCATTTAATATATGTGTTATGCTCATTTATGCATTTACCATTTTGAGACCAATTACTATGATAAGTTGTGGGCCAATTTTCTATTTATTGTTTGGTATTATGATACCACAATATTTATATGTTCATTCACCAAATCCATTAGATCCCAAAATAACGGTAATGGAAAATAGAACACCGGCTCAAGGTCCACCAATAAGGAAACCTATCTTACCGGAACCAGTACCAGAATTTAGTCAAGAATTTATATTAAATTTAACAGATTTACAAAATCATATGTTGATTTATATCGTGGGTTATAATTTTATAACTTCATTCTTGAAACAGTTTGCATATTTTATCAATGAACAAAAATCAACAATGTCGTTTGTCACCTTATTGTTTATTGCTATATTTAATTTTTTCTTCCTTGAGAATATTTGGTTTTTAATACCTATTAGATTAATATTGATTGTCATGGGTTGGACGTTTACGATTATTTTACATCCTAATTTAAGAGATCATTTTTTCGACATGATAACCTCAGAAAATACAAGGACTAAATGGATCAAATTTAGTAAACGATATGAAGATGAGATACTGGATTCTTTGAGAATTGTAGAGGCTCGCGAAATGAAAATGGTTTCAGTATATGAAATTCAATTATATAAAGATGACGCTAAAGAATGGCGTACACAAGGTTATTCCACTGACGATTATTCATTATTTTCACCGTTAAGAATAAACGAAATACCATTAGAGCAACATTGCTGTGACACTATTGATCAAGTAGAACCACCATTAGAATGGGAATGGGTACCTGAATCCACATGGACTATTGATTTAGATGCTAAACAATGGGTTCAAGAAGGGTTTGTCCAATATGTTAAGATCGATTCGAAGACTAAGTGGGTTTATGATATTGATATTGACGGAGCATTAGGTTATTATAGAAGAAGAGTATGGACGAATATGGTACAACGGAAGACGTATAAATGGAATAAATATGACAATGTGACTAGTGAAAACATTCTGGATAGTGAATCTATGGCACGTAGCCATCTTGACCAAGAAGGTCATGTTTCATATAGCGAAGTGGAAGTTGTTAATCCATTAAGGGAGGGTACGTACAGCCATGATATGGTGCATGGTGTTTCACGTCGTTCTTTAGCAGGTGGTCAAATATTACCTTCTTCGGTCACTGATACGAGTATGTCCGCAGATGACTCAATGAATATTCTTAACACATCCATATAGAGAATGTTTTCTCTTTCTTTGCCAACAGTAGACTGATTATATACTACATAGAGAAGATAGAAAATGTGTCCTTTTGGGTGTATATTACTTTTGCATAAAACTATCTAACGATAATGAAGTGTTACTTCTACTCCTTTCCTCCTTTTTTTTCGATAACAAATTCGATAAGGAATTCATCTTCCTCTTTTTGCTTCTAGATTTAGCTGAATTAGTCGGTTTCTGTATTCTCTTTTCTGGAGTATCCATCTTTTCAATTTTTTTCAATACTGGTTGTGGCCCCAAATCAAACTTATGATCAAAACTACAATTCAAGCAATGGTACTGCAAAGTTCGTATACCGTCTTCTACGGTCATTGTAATCTGCATTGTCTGGTTGATAGTTCTCACTATACCACAATTACCGCAAAACTTGACATTTGAATCAGTTATTTCGTTGGGCAACAAAACTTGGTATCTCTTGCTTGCGTTGTACAATTTCTTCACGTAGAGTCCACTGATGGCACCAGGCAGGTAGTGGCAAAGATCGTACTGATACTGCAGGTGTCTGTCCCTGTATTTCGTGGCTTGTTCGCGGTTCATAGTGTGGTCTGTCAAATTTGCAATTTGAGTTTAAGGCATCGCGAATTTTTTCACCGTTTTGAACTGCGAACGAACTTCGAGACAATGCGAGTTCTAGACGGTATTGTATTTGTCGTGGACGCTACGGTGTGGTACGGTATGCCGCAGTGTGTTGGTGTTGGTGGGGTTGTCTTGCGTCTTGCCATAGCGACTCCAATGAGCTTCATGCGACACTTTTCCAGCTTTCCCCTACTGTATGGCCTGTGAAGGTGTCTACGCAGCCGGCATGGTCCAAAAGGACACCCTGCTCGTCAGAAGACGCTCACAGCATCTTCTTGTTTTCAGTTTCACCCTCTTGTTCTTGTCGTAGCCCCACTTTCAATACGTCCCTTTGGGACCGAAGCGTTGAGGAGTTGACCCTCCAAACCCCCGCAGAAAATACACAAAACCACATAACAAGACACGTACTTTCCCGTCCCAGCAACGTTCAGAGATTCAACGGGACATACCTGACAGGCCTCCTACAGTGGTCTTCTACGGCATCTCCAAAAGTAAAAGCTGATTTGAAAACATCAACTTTGATTATCCACATTGAGTAAACCAACATTGAAGGACTTTCGGTCATGGCCGCTACGATAGAGCCCGTATCTGACTGCTACAAGTCCGTCAAGCTGTACACTGAGAACGACATCGAACATTATGGTATGGCGGGTCTGCATGATAGGGACGGCACCAATAATAGGTCTCCCTATATGAGCTATAAACCGTGTGTCTCCTTCAATACCGTCCCCGTAGAGACTGCTGAGGGGCAGAAACGCAAAGAGGGCGATACTGCTGAGGATGTCGACCACTACCCAAGTTATGAGTTCACCGGTGTACAATTCCCAGCAGATATGGAAAGTTTCACGCAAGATGAATGGTATGACGATGAAAGCGGGTACATGCATTCCAACAACCAATTCTATACACATAACAAGTACGATACAAGCAAAGAACATCATCGATCATCGTCGCCACCACCTGGTATTGGTAAGTACTCCATCACGCAGTTGCAAAACATGTTCCAAATTGCTGAGAATGGTAAAATTGTCAGGAGGGATTACCCCAGTCGGCCCGCTATGGTCAATGATGCTATTATAATCAATAGGGCATATGGTAATTGGCGGAAAGTTTGGCATCAGTTTGTTAATCAGCTCGATAATAATCTAAAAGATAAGGAGAAGACTTTCCAATACCCAAAAATTCTATTCCCAAAGGGTCCTCATATAGCAAAGAGTAAAAATTTGGATGATAACAACGATGATGGTTATACACCATTGACCAAGAATCAAAAACGTAAATTGAAGATTATTCAACAAAAGATTGGATACCCGAATTTACCCAAGACAATACTTTGTCATGTTAGTGGTAGGAAACATACCTGGGTTGGTCTCGATTATACAATTGTTAAATTGGCACATACCATGGATCATATTATTGTAGTGGCAAACTTATCTCGTCTCCAACCATCGGAAAAGAAAAACAAGCTTCGTACAAGAGGAAGAACAATAAGTAGAGATAAAAATAAATATAGCTTGACTACTAATAGATCACATTCAGTGTCAAGTAACGAATTAGGTCATGGTACTACGATAAACAACACTGATTTGCAGAGGTTTAAATCATATCAAATTGAAACTAATGATGAGTTTGATGATGGAAATAGTTTAGATGAATATCAAGATTCAGATTGGGTTTCTGGTTATAACAAGAACATGATTGAAGACAAATTAAATGATCTGTTGCTTTATATCGATGTCTTGTTATCCAAAAATCCTAAATCAATAAAAGTTACCGTAGAGATAGTCGTTGGTAAGACGAAAAAAGTTTTAAGTGATATGATTAGTATCTATACACCAGATTTTTATGTGTTAAGTAAGAAAAAAGTAACGTCAGAGATTAGATGGAAATCGCAACATCTTGCTGATAATTTTGCAAGAACATTACCAGTACCCGTTTGCATCGTTTTTGCTAGACCAATGTTCCAATTTGAATTGAATTTACAAAAACAGTACAGTAATGGCATCACGGCCAAGAATGAAAAAAAGTTTAGTGAGTTTACTGCTCCAAGAGTCAATGATTCGAAATTCATTGAAACACTTGACTCAATAATAAATAAATCCATTGAAAAAGTTAACAATGAACCAGATAGACCTGAAGTTCGTTCTAAGCAAGTTAGATCTATGATCGAAATTGCCCTCAATGCACCTGATGTGGTAAAGAAAAAATCTTCTAAATCGTCAAATAAATCTGCAACAAAAGTCACAAGGAGTAAGAAGATACCATCACGTTCAACCACTCCCATAAGAGATGATAACCTTTCTCCATTAAGAACACTTTCACCTACCAAATCATTGGATGGTACGGTTGGAATAGAAAGATCCTTGAAAAGATTAGAGAGACCAAAATTAAAGCAAGTGCAATCATATAACCAAGATTTGCAATCCCACAAGATCGGAGTACCTTTGACTCCGTCAAAGAGTATATCTACCCCTAGGCCCTCATTAAGTTTATCACATCGTTATCATTCACATGAAGGTGGAAACAATTCAAATAATCTCAGGAAGATCCATTCTAGTGATTACAGTAGCGATGATTCTACACCTCCTGGATTTTTCGCATCCATTTTTGGTGGCAAGAAAAAGCAAGGTGGGTTCTTCAATTGGTGACCTGGTGGTCCCAACCAACAACAAGACTTTGACTTCACTGTAGATCATCTCCAAGTTTTTATGATTTTGTTCACTTTTCAAATTTTTCAAATTTCAGATTTGAGGACCAACAGCTTGAACGGCGAGATGGTCAAGAAAGGTTTGCAGATAGAGACCCATGACATACTTCTGACGGGGAATACGGAACTGATCAGGAGGAAGTTCCAAAACAGGGATGCTAATCCGTATTTGTCCGGTGCTACTTCTCGTGATGCTACTTTTCACAGGCATAGAATAGGTAAATTTCATAAACCTGGGGAGATGATTCAGCAGGCTAATGAGCTGAGAGCTAAATTGATTGAACAACGGGAAGAGCAATTAGAACAGGAACATTTGAAACAGTTAGAAAAGGATGAAATGGCACTCAAAGTGAAAAATGGTGATTTACCTGATTTAACTATCGGTGAAGACAGGTACTTAAACAAGTCTATATTAAATGCCAATGATACCTTTGTAGAATGGTGGGATAAGCCGTATCTTGATAACAATGGTAAACTCAAAGATTTTAATTTTGAATCTGAAAACGAAGATGATGATGATGACATTTTAATGTTTAGATACGTATTACATCCCAAATTACCTAATGTTGTAGAACCGACTGTCACACCAAGACTGTATTTAACTACCAAAGAACGTAAAAAATTGAGACGCAATAGAAGAGAATTAGAAAGGAAAGAGAAAGAACTACAAATAAAAATTGGATTACTACCGAAACCAGAACCTAAAGTAAAGCTAAATAATATGATGAATGTCTTAGAGAATAATCTGAGTATAAATGATCCCACACAATGGGAAAGGACCGTGAAAGAGCAGATCAATGAAAGAAAAATGAAACATTTACAAATAAATAAAGAAAGAAGTGAATTGGCTAAAAGATTTAAAGAAGAATCAAATTCTGTAAATGATACAGCCAGTGCCAACAGTTGTAAAGTTTATCAATTTAATAAATTAATTAATCCATCAATCAGGTATAAGTTGAATATGAATAGCAAACAATTGAATTTGAAAGGACTTTGTCTTCGAGTCGGTGATGATGGACCCGGTATAATAATAATTTTAGGTAAAAATAAATCTGTCAAAAAAATGGATAAATTAATAATGAACAGGCTACCATGGAATGTTAATTTCATAGATAAAGGTAAAGGGGTTTCAATCAATTGTGAAAATATTAGAGTTACTAAGAAATGGGAAGGTTTCTTCAATGATGAGGGAAATTTTCCAGATCATTGGTTTATGAAAATTTGTCGTGATGAAATGGAGTTAATCGACATACTCACAAAATATAATGTAAGACATTTTTACCACAAACAATAAAACACATATAGACAACGATATACATACATTCATAATTATGGTTATATATACATATATGTAGCTATGATTTTTATAATGAAAATAAATTCTTTAAGGTTCTATTTATCATATATGTATATATACTATATCTGTAGATACCAAACTACCTAATCATAAATATATACATACAACTAAATTTTCATTATATATTTACAAGTGTGATAAATGGGAAATGCTAACAAAGTTTAATTTATTCGTTAATCTTTGCCAAAATTTCAGAGTCACGGAAAAGAATAACTTCATCTTCATCATTTAATTTGATAGTCGAGCCACCAAATTGTGGGATTAAGACAGTTTCACCAATTTTAACTTGTGGTAAAATCTTATTACCATTATTATCGGTAAAACCGGGACCAACAGCTAATACTTTGGCTTGATTTAATTTAGCTACATTTTTTTCTGGTAAGAAAAGACCAGAAGCGGTCTTGGTTTGAGCTTTGATTCTTTGTACAAGGACACGGTCCATCAATGGGACAATTGACTTGGCAGACTTGACGATAGCAGACATGGCGGTTGGGTTAGGGTTGTTTACAGTTTTGGTGGTCGTGGATTGAAAATAAATCGATTCGAATTTTGTAGAAATGTGGAATCACGTGGGTCCGGGTAAACCATTTTCACAATTTTCGAGAAAAAATTTTACGTTTTGTTTTGTTTTGTTACTTTGGCAGTATGGCCCAATGATCTCTTCAATGGGCACTTGGTGCACAGTCGTGGATGGCAACTAGCAGGACATGTGGATGCCACTTTGCACCACGGTCTGCTAGCTATTAAACTAGTATATGTAGGAACAAAACTTGGGTATTAAACACTTTATCATTTAGAACAGTGATGGAAGCTGTGATGTTCATTTCCCACGGACTAGAAGAAAATAATCAAACTAATCAATCTTTCCTGAGGGAGGACTTGTTTCCTCAGTCAGTCTGAATCATAAGGGGAATTGTAGCTATTCTCTTTCAATGAATCATATACATTACTTATATACATTTACAATAAGTCATCTAAGGACTGTTGTGAATCCTTTTTAATCAATTCTAACATACCTTCTGGCAAGATTGGTTTCCCGTCCTTCTCGTTGATAACATAGCGAAAGGGCATTTCAGTGGCTTCATATTTGTTAAATCTAAATTCTGGATAGTCCCAAAATTTTATCTGTTCGAAATTTTTACCCCTTTCCATGATTAATTGTGTAGTTCTTACCGCTGTATCAGTGGTCATTTGTTTATCACCTAACCTTTTACCAACTAATAGATCAGGATAATTTTGCATTAATTCGCTGGTCCTATCACGAGGTGGATGATCACCTAATATACCACCAAAGACAAAATAATCAAACTGTTTACCATCTTCTGGCTTTAAATCTGATTTAGCTCTTGGATCTAAAAGACACACTTTACCGTTAACCATTTCTGGTAAGTTGAATTCTTTAGGCACGTCACATAATTGGCTAGTAGTCCATTGTAAACTTAATTCAAGTAATCTTTTGGGGATATCGGTTTCGGTAGTGTTGGATGGTAAAGATGAAATAATTAGATTTTGTGAGCCGACATCTTTGATAATCTGTGCATATTCAAGAATAACCCACTCGCTAAAACCTTGTTCCATATGTTCGATTATATATTTCATCCTGCAGTGAGTTGATGGTGGATTATTTCGACTAAAGTCTTTGATCTTTTCGAGCTCATCGATTTTTTCACGAAATTTGCCTGTTCTTAAATGAGGGTTGGAACATATATTAGGGTACGTTTAAGTAGGGTACGTCTAAGCAGGGCTACACAGCAGTCGAACCGTTGGAAGTGGACATCGTACCATTGTGACCTGCAAGTATGGTGTATTTATATAGGTATATGGTGTGTTCAAAGACGGCACTATTGCTTTCCACTATTGCTTTCCATTATCCAGTTGCCATCAGTACGATTATATCCTCGATACGATCATGAAATTTGTGCAATTCAGCTGAACGTTTAACATATGATCACATAATAGCCCACCCAGTCTTTCAATCAACGAAGTTGTATACTAATTATTACTTAGATTATTATATCTTAAATTTTCTCTTTCAATAACTTCATGAACAAATTTGATCAAATAAACTATTCTTTGGTTATACACACCTTGTGGGACACAATGCGGAGTCACTTCACAAGGGAATCCATTATCGTTCAGCAAACCTTTTATTATACCGCAGGTGAAATATTCGCAGGACATTCTATCCTGATGTGAGCCAAAATGAGAAATGTTGATAAATTGTGTTAGTACCGGTTCATTATCAATTATCATAAATTCGTTATCTCTATCTGAAGATTTAACCAAATCATTGGAAACATGATTGAATAAGTATGACCATACGGTACCATGAATAAATTGTAAGATATCAATTACTTTCAAATCACGTCTTTTCATCTTTTGTATATTATTTGCTGCCATAAATTCGTTATTGGATTGATTACTGCTATCTATTTTACTATCTGGTTTATTTTTTGCATTAGATGTATAAGACAGAGATTTATTTGTCAAACTTTTCGAATTGGTGTCATCAATATTAGTAGTAGTACTTGTAGCAGCAGCAACGTTATTAGTACTGTTTGTATTATTACTGTTACTACTTGAAAAAATTGAGCTTGAATGTGAAACGGTAACCACAGAAGCTCTAAAGTTTAACAATTCTAACAATCTGACACCGATCTGCTGCCCCATCAGTAGCAACTTGTTCTCAAAATCGTTCAAATGCTGCGAATCCTTGTACGTCTTCCTGATCAGCTCCTGGAACAACAGCGTCATCGCGGTCAGCGACACTTCTGTAGGCGGTGCCGCAATGTTCTGGTCGTAGATGTGCGGTCTGTAGCGATGATCTGACATGGCATCAATGATTGTTTAAGTATGAACTTTAAAGCTAAAAAAAATCTATGAATCTTTATATATTTTTATGTGTTTTAATCCTGGAAGGAAAGACTCGAGATAATGACTCAAATGGACCCTCAAAGGGAATCTTCAAGACCTTACTATGAACCCAATGACTTCCAAATGGATTACCTTGCTAAGTTTGACCCTAACGTAGGTGTGGTAGATTTCCAAAACAAGAATCTAGCATCCAAATTATCTATTCTGACTAAATCATCTAGATTTATCAACAACAACTACGACGAAAACCGTATGAATAGGTTAAATTTTAACAAAAGTAACAACATGCTGTCGAATTCTCTATCTAGAAGTTATTCTAGTGGTTCTAAAACTTCTTCTCTATTTAATGGTAACTTATTCAATATGAAACATTGGCTACAATGGAAACAATGGGATAAATTTTTATGGAATTTTATACTAATACCATACGGTAAACAAATCTTGCTACAACCGTTAGAGAATATAAGAACATTGATGCAAATAAGTCAAGTGCACAATGATCTAGAGCTGAAGACTCATCCGCAATATTCAAATCCTATACATAACGATACAACAGATAAATTGGTCGCAGAAGAAGAGATTGATTTCTTCCCCATATATACAAGGATGAAACATGATTCCCTAGATAAAGCTAACTTGGAGACAAACTCTTTCATGTGGGAAAATGGGTACCCATTGAAGAACCAAGTTTTTGGAAATGATGGTTCAATTAATAATAAAAATGATAATGACATTAATGAACCCACTAATACCAATGTGGTTTTACGTTTCAATAAATTAGATACATGGGAAATGTTTAACGTAATCAAGGACAACAATTTAGTCAACTGGAAATATCTTTGGAGATCAATAAACTATTCATTTTTGCAGAAAACGTTAAGCAAATTATTTTACACTTTATTAAATAAAGTCATTTATCAGATAAGTCTTATTTGGTTACCATCCCATTGGATCAATAATTCAATAAGATTGTCATTCATCATTAAAAATATATCACAGTTTATAACAAGTTTATTGTTAACGCCTATTGATCTAATCAAATTGAAGCAAATTTGTCTATTGAACCCAGTCAACGAAAAATTCAGTTGGTCAAATTTCTTCCAATTTGATAAATTTGATCAAAATATCTTAATATCATTTTTCCTACAAATGAATAAAATTTTAATTAACAATTTATTAGATTTTACGTTAGAATTTATAATTTACTATAAATTAAATTTACCTACAATTACAAATAATCAGACAATCTTATTAACGTGTTTATTAAGATTAGTGACTCAAATGATTCAACTTTCAATTAGATTACCATTGGATACATTAATTAAACGTTATCAATTACAATATCTTATCATGGGTAACCATACCATCGGTTCAATCTTTTATCTTCCTGGAGATGAAATGATAATAAGAAGAAACAACAAGCTATGGTCAGGTCTGTGGTATGGCTGGAAGATAAACCTAATGTCACGTATTTGTCAATTTAGCGTAAACTTAATGAATCAGATAAACGACGATATTGTTTTAGAAAGATTTTAGCTAATTCTTTTAGAATTATATGTCGTCTTTAAATATTTATATATACTACTTCTATTCCAGTATATATTGTCCTGTATATATTCCGGTTTTTTCCTGTGTTGAAACCGTCAACGGTTTTTGTCGCTATGTGCAATTAAATATTCACCCAGTACCCTCAACGGATCCGTCGGTTTCTCAACGGCAATTAGTCGCATACCTTCAAGCAGTACCCGCGTCACATTCTCGTTCAAATACCTCCGGGTACTGGAACCGCCAATAGTATTGGCAAAATCAACTTTCCCGTCCACATCCGCGCTACTAGTTTCCGCTTTCCCCACGCCGAATGGAGTCTCGGTGTTCATCGTGATATCCGACTTCACTTTCCCGATGCTTTTGTCTGGATATTTTCATCTTAAGACTTTTCATGTTTTTTGTCTGTTGAAATATCCAAACGGAACCCCGCAGTAGTGAGAAACCGACATGGAAGTAAATGATCCCTTCCAGCAAGTACTGCAGGACACACGCGAACAAATCGTACGGCTGAACGACTATCTCCGTGTCCATACCGTCGATGATGAAGTGTTGGTGATTGTCCGGGATGTACAAGAGACAATTGTCGATTTGGATCGTACCGTGTTAATTTTGAAAAGACAAGGTACCGACACAAAAGATGCGGAAGAGGAAATAAATTCGATAAAGGAACAATTGCAACATATAAAGAATAATATACCGACAAATGGACATTCTAATACCGAGAATACCATGGATACCGCAATGGACGACAACGTGATGGGTACAGATAGTATGGCCCAAAACATTCAACAACAAATGTTACAAGAACAAGACGTACATTTGGACACTATACATCATACCATGCAAAATTTACATTTACAAGCTGAAACAATGGGCCAAGAATTGGAAGACCAAGGTCAATTATTAGACGATTTGGACAATAATATGGATTCTCTAACAAATAAATTATCAAGAAGTACTAAACAATTAGAATGGGTTTACGAAAAGAATAAAGAACGTATTAATGATTGTTGTATATCGTTATTAGTTATCGCACTAATTATACTATTAGTACTTGCATTTATTGCATGATATCTACAAAAATTAAATATCTAGGTAGTTACTTATATAAAATCATATTCAATGACCACTTTTCTTCCTTTGTAAATTCTTAAATGCGGCTGATGCACCACTGGAAGCAATATTAGAATCGCTAGAATCATTTCGATTTGACCAACTATGAAGAACTTCGTATCTACTACTACTAATAATCATATCTTTCTGTTTAGGATATTTCTTATTATTGGATAAATTTGGTGAAACTGGTGAACTAGTACTGTGACTCATCACTCTTACAGGTGTACTTGTAGTACCATTTGATGTTATAGGTCGTAATCGAGGTGAAGTAACCGTTTTCCTCGAAACGGGTTTCACTGATTTATTATTTATAGTATTGGAAGTAGTAATAGCAGAAACTGATCTAACCTTATTCCCATTCATTTTAGCATGTCTAGCTGTCGATATATTGTATTTATTGCTATTATTATGATCTTGTACTGTCTTTGTTTTATCAATAATGTTCGACGGAAGCGATGAAATATTTTTCGGTACATTAGGTTTACCATTATTTATCATATTTGTTGGTCTCGTGAAAGTCTTGGGTACATTCGATTCAATCAATTCACCATTAGTGGTATTATTATTCAATGTTACATCGTTTAGTTTTGTATTAATATCTTTTGTATCTTCAATTAATTGTCTTACTCTAAAGAAACAATTGACCCAAATTTCGTCCGCATTAATAATATACTTATCTAATGCGTCAAATCCACGATTACCAATTAGGGATATGAACCAAATCATATGATGATACTTTTCCAAAATCAAATAACCTTTCAAATTATTTTCATCAAATTCAAAATCATACATGGACAATTCAAAATCGCCTAAATTAACCATAAATTTTTCCCTTTCACCTAATTCATGGTAATAAATGGAACCATTTTCCTTTATAGTTAATAATTCAATTTTATTATTTTTAATCTGCGCCTCATTTTCATTAACAAACTGTGTTATTATATCATTATCAATCTTGTTGTAACTTTTCAAACACATACCAGGTCCATTCGAATCGTATGGTATTGCTAAAATATTAACCAAATCTTGCTTTAAGATCCCAGTGGGTAAAATTTGATTATTTTTCATTTTAAATTTATCAGTATCAGTAATTTTATGTATTATATCATTATTGGTATTTGCTTGTATTATATTTGTGGTGGTAGTAGTATTTGTATTTTTCATAATATTTGCCTTTTTCTGTATCACATTTTTATTGAGTTCATTAAAGTCAGTATTTTGTTCATTAAAATTTGTTATTGTTGATGACTTATTATTTTTTTTTGAAATATGATTAATTGGTTGTGAATTGTCCATTTTATTATTTGTCTTAATTTGAGAGTTATTAACACTCGTATTATTATTCGACAACATATTATTCAATGATATTGAATTCGGTATCATTATTCGTTTATTCGTATGGTTAACATTATTAATCGTTGGTTTAGGCTTCGTAAATAGGTAATCATTATCCTCTATGAAGAGTTCAAATTTATTCGTATTAGGATTATGAGTAGTATCATTTACTAATATACTATCATTGTTGTTATTATCATTATTACTGTTATTAGTACTATTATTGCTTATACCTAATTTTTTCCTCCATTCTACGATACTACTTGTAGTATTTGAAACTTTTGCCGGTTTCTTCTTCTTTTGTTTGGTAATTGAAATATTTTTAATTGGGGTATCAATAACATGTAATTGTCTATTAGAAATCATATGTTTGTAGGATTGCAAAGAACCCTTACGTGAGTTAGTCAAATTTTGATTATTATTTAATTTTGATATTTCCCATATACCTTTCCAAATTTTATCCTTATCTGACCAATTGATATTATCAAACCAACTATTTTCCATTATTTGTGTTAAAGTCAATCTTTCCTTGGGATCAATGACTAAGATTGATCTTACTAATTGAACAATTTGTAAATTAATGCCATCAATATTAGTATTTTTAGTGATATTTTTGGTATTATGGGTGGTACTATTAGTAACGTTATTATTTGGGCTAGAACTATTATTCCAATTATAGTTTAATGAAACAATTTTTTCAAAAGTTTTCAATTCATTTTCACCTCGAAATGGTGGTATACCACTAACAAATTGATAAATCATACAACCTAATGCCCAAATATCCGTACTAAAACTACATTGATTGTACAATAATAATTCAGGTGATACATATTCAGCAGTTCCAACAAATGAAGAGCTTGTATGATCATTATTGTTACAAGTGATGGTATTATTATCTGCATTTAAATTTAGGGCAGCACCAAAATCTGTAATCATTAACCTACCGTCTTTATCTAGCAGGACATTTTCAGGTTTCAAATCTCTATGAATAATCCCTTGAGAATGTATAAACTTGATAGTATCGATTAACTGTACGGTGAAATGTTTAGACCACAGTTCATTAAATTTACCGACTTTATGTAAAAGAGACAACAATTCACCGCCAGTAGCGAAACTTAGCACAAAATAAAGATTTTGTGCATCGTGGAAAGTGTAGTACAATTTAACTACACCAGGATGGTTCCCTCTAGTGAGTAAGTTCAACGTATTCTTTTCAATGGTCACATATTTAACTTTGGCCTCTTTGATAATATGCGTCTTCGAGCATACTTTTATCGCGTAGACACGTTTCTCGTACCGCTTATCCACGGCCTTGTACACCGTGGAGTACGAGCCATGGCCGATCTCTTCTTGGAACACAAAATCATTCGTGGAGCACTTCCTCGTAGTCATTTCCCTTAGTCTCTTTAACGTAAACGCACACGAAGGCGGGCAAATCCTAACCAAAAACGACGATTCTTTCTAGCAACAAAACCCGCAAAACACAAAGCCACTGCCAACCAGACACCAAACACACTCGCACTGCCCTTCAAACACAGCAGCAGCTACAAAATGGACTATATCTGGCTACGATTCCCTCTAAAAATTCAAACTGAAAAAAAAAATATCAAGAATTTTTCAATTTCTTCGAGCATCGCTAACAAAGGACAAGCTGTTTTGCCATGTCGGAACTTCATCACCTGCTTACGCTGCCTCAACGCCCTCTCACCGAAAACTACTATCTGCCACGCCTGGCGGCGTTCTTGCGGAGCGGGATTCCGGCCACGTACACGCTCGAACAAGTTGCTGCTTTCGAGAAAGGCGAAGAAACCACCGATGATGACACTAATACGACCCCATTACATATATTACTCAGATCTGTGCCGCAGGATATCACGGAGGATGAGATTGCCGTAGTCTTGGCCATGATGGATACGTTGTTTGAATATGGTGCCGGGTGGAACTTTTTGGATTTTGAATCAAAGACATTGGGCGATCTAGTACTTCTTAGCGGTCAAAATAAGGATAGTGTACTGTACAACCGTATCGTAGAGGCAGGTGTCTCTGCAGAACTCCTGTTAAGAAAGATCAATGGCGGCGAAGTGGAATTTATCGAGGTTGAAGATATCCCGGAGACAGAAATTGCTACAGAGAAGACAGCATTAAACGTAGAAGGTCGTGATTCCATCGTCAGTCCCGTGGACACCAGTGACCCAGATGCTACTGCTGCTAACCAGGAAACATACTTGGCTACGGAATTAGAATACACTGAAGACGCTTTAGTGACGAAGGATAATAGAGATGGTGTTATGATGGAATGGGAAAATGAAATCATGAAACTGGCTGCAAGAACCATCGTACCACAGAAAAATCCCCATGATTCAATTATCTTGAATATTGGGTTTGGTATGGGTATCATTGACACCTATATTCAATCGTATAACCCTAAGAAACATTACATTTGTGAAGCTCATCCTGACGTTTTGGCTAAATTGAAAAATGATGGTTGGTATGACAAGCCAAATGTGGTCATATTGGAAGGTAGATGGCAAGACTGTCTGAACAAATTACTGGACGACGGTAACGTATTTTTTGATGGTATTTACTACGACACTTTCAGTGAGCATTATCAAGATATGTTGGATTTATATGATGTCCTATGTGGATTAATTAAACCCAATGGTGTCTTTTCATTCTTTAATGGTTTAGGTGCAGATAGAGAAATTTGTTATGACGTCTATAAGAAAATTGTTGAAATTGATGTGGCCACTTATGGTATGAAATGTGATTACGAAAAAATTGATATCACTAAAATTTTGCCAAATTGGAATGAGGTCAAGAGATCCTACTACAATTGTGATTACTACTATCATCCATCAATTTCCTTCATTTAAAATTGTACATTTCATCATTTTTTTGCATAATACCGTACGCTAAATATTGGCTAAATCAATAATCTCATACTTGTTATGATCATTTTTTTTTGGTTTCTAATCATATGCATGTACATATATAAAATTTATATACTATAGAATATTATAAATAATTTGTTTTATTAGTGTCATCAAAACGTCTGTCAGAAAGTGCAGGTTAGATTTCACTGTTAGTAATTAAACTGTTATCAATGTTATCTAAACTGATTTTCACATTCTTAATCTTAGTTTTCTTTGGTGCAGGTAATGGTATTGAACTAGTTTTGTAGTTAGCTGCAGTAGTATTATTCAACTTACGTTTCTTCGTTACAGGTATACTATTTAATTTTGCAACTTCTTCATTCAATTCTCTCTCAATAGTCCTTGCAATGTCTAACCTATCTAATCTATTTGCAATAATGTTCAATATATCAATATCTGTGATTGTATTATTATTAGTTCTCTTCTCTTCAAGTTTCTTTTCATCAAACAATTCTGAACTATAGTTACTCTCGCGACATTTGATCAAGAATTCTCTATCTAACCATTCTATCTTCTCTTGTGAATCACTCTCACCAAAAAGAGTACTGGCACGTTTCTTCAACCTTGCACGTAAATCATTCTTCCAGTTTTTTTCAACATTAACTTCCCTCCACCTTCTTTTCCTTTCTTTATTCAATTCTCTCTTCAATTTGAGTTCTTCTGTGTCATTTAGACGATTTTTAGCCTTTTTCAAAATAATACCTTTCTTCCCTGGAATATTACTCAAATCAGGTATATCAAATCGATACATTACTTCAATATTATTATTGGTATCTTGTCTATCATGTTGAGAGTCACACAATAACGGTTTATCGGAACTACCAAACGATGATAATGAATTTGATGATTCATTATTGTCTTTAGTAATTGTTTTCAGCTTCGTAAGACCAGTATCGACAAATGAAATCAATTGATTTTTTTCCCGCTCATTATTTATTTCACCTATATTGGAATTTTCGATTTTAATCTTGCTGATTTTGAAAATTTTATTACTAGGAGGTTGACTAGTTGGCCTGGATTTTGGTGGTACAATTCCCTCGATATTGAAGACACTATTCATGTCAGGTTTCTTATTATAATTTCTAATGGGTTTAGATACAGACGGTTTGCTAGAGGATTCCTTAATGAGACCAAAATTATTTGACCTGGAATCTATTATCAATGGATTAGATTGTGCTCTGATACGTTCAAGATTATAATCATGATTCACTTCCCCTGAATGTGGTGATTCTAAAGCACTATCAGTAACAGATAATAACTGGCGCTGTAGACTCGGTATTAATCCGCTTAAAGTAGACGATATGATGGTATTCAAATTACTATCATTTTCACTTTTTAATTGATCTTTAACAATATTCTCAATTATATTCTCAACTTTCACAGGATTAGCGACATCTATCATTCCAATATCAGTACTTTCTAATATATTGTCACGTAACGAAGCTGTTTCAGTTTCTTCAAGTTTTATAATTGGTTCATCAGGAGTTTCGTTTTCATTGTCAGGCTTTTCAGGGCAATTTATCTTTTGCTCACCGGTTTCATTTTCCTTGGATGATATATCACGTAAATTCCTACCAGTATCAAGCTCTTCAGTGAGTCTGCTTAATGACTCTTTTGCCGGCTGATCATCACTTTTATTATCTTTGTCGGAAACACCATGGGAAATCACAGAATCATTAGTTTCATGATCTTTGTCTTTTCGCTCATTTATGTAATGTGCATAATTGACTTCAGTTATGACTATTGTATCATCATTATCTTTCATTTGCTCCACTAATTTCAAATTCTTTTCTGCCAGAATCATTTCATTTGGGTTATCATTTTTCTCAGCATGACTAGCTTTTTCAGTATCTTTATCAATCACCATAATATCTGGCTTGTCCAACTTGGTTGCATTTGTCTCTTGTAAATCGATAGCAGATACTTTTGTCAATGCCAAGCCAGAATCATTTTTCGGAGCGATTTGGTCATCAACAATTTCAATAGTCTCCTTAGAGTTGGCATCATCAGTTAAATCAATTGTAGACAGGTGTACATAGTCATTTTCCTTCTTGATTATATTATTCAAGGGTATTTTTTTCAACTTACTTGAATTGTAAATCGGTATTAATGGAATACCATTATTCAAATTGTCGTCATTTGTGGATTTGGCCTTATTGGAATTGAAAATGGGTATAGTGGTTATTCTCTCAGAATTACCTGATTTTTCCATTTTAACAAGGTTATTTGCTCTTTGCATATAATGTTGATTCCTCTTCTTATAGATTAAATCCGATATCATTTTTTTGGTATGATTGATCAATACCGCTAATTGTCTTGTGGCCTCCTCTGGTGAAGAACCATTGGCGATCTTCTTCTTGGCTGCAGCTTTTAAAGTTTTGATAATTGGATTCAATATAGAAGGTATTAATCTCAATGCACTATCAATAAAAGTAGAATCAGTTCTAGTAGATTTCAATCTATTCTTTTCAACATTTACACTTATTGGTAATTTCCGTGCAATTGGTAAAATTATTGGTGGATGTATTGGTATTTCCCAAGGTGGATGAAATTTAGAATTATCGCATATTAATAAAGATTTATCCCATATATGTTGAGTAATATCTCTTCTTATTATAAATTCACGAATAACGTCTTCCTTTGTGTAGCCATGCAAATTAACACTGGATAAGATCTCATTCAAACGATTTTGTGATACACCAATTCTTAACAAATTTATCTCTAAGTCTCTGGTGCTGAAAAATTGTAAATCGTGACATTTTCTTATGATATTGAATAGCGGTATCCTTTTCAATACATTCCAAGGGATCTTATTATTTTCATTATCAAATATTTTGCCATTCTTATTATCAATATTACCGTTGAATTTATTTTCATTTTTATTGATAAGATGTAGTCTTAATTTCATTTCCTCTGGGGTCCATCTCTTATATGGTTTTTTTGGTGTACCCTTTTTGGTTAACCTCAAATCTGGTGGATAAGGTGGACCCCGAGCTACAATTTTCTCTAATTCCCTTTGCTCTTGTTCAAATTTCTGTTTTTCTTGTAATTTTAATAATTTCCTATTTTCACGTAACCTATCTTTCTCTAGTTTGTTCTTTAATTTCAGTTCCTTATTTTTCTGTTTGAGTATTCTCTTTGCAATTTCAGCAGCTTCATTAACAACTGAAGTGTACTGTTTTTTCTTAGAGGATTCAGATTTCCTGTTATTGATGTCAAGGACATACTTTGAATAATGCTTGTCAATTTCAATATTTTTAATAACAATTTCTCTGTCATCGTTCTTTTTGAAGTTGAATTTACCTATAAAATTATTTGTAATTGAATTGTCGCTATCGCTGGCAAAATCACTTTCATCATAATTCAGTTTATTAAATTTATTTAATTTGTTGCCGCTATTAGCTGATAAACTTTCATGAACACTGAAACTGTTCAAACTTTTACTGAAACTATTCATTAAAGTGGAGTCAAATTCTTTGATTGGTTTAGTTGTCCTTATAACTGGCGTTATTGATTTGGATTTATTATTATTAAATTTTCTCGTTATAATTTTCCGATTATCTTTCAATGAGCTATTTTTAGCTTGTGATTGTTTCAAAGTGGATAAGTTATTATTTATAGTGGTTAAAGTGTCATGTTTGAAATTATTATTTAAAATTTTTCTGTTATTAGACGGTATGGTTGCATTCGAAGCTCTGTTATTCTCACTATAACTTAAATCATTATTTTCTTGAAATGCTAAAGTCATTGCATTTTGCATGATCTGGTTTAAATCAAAGGGTTCATCATTGACTGATTGTGAACTAGGTTTTGCTGCTTGAAATTGGGACTGAAATTGCGCCTGCTGTTGAGATAGATTCAAGAAACCGCTATGTTTATTCTTAATGAAAGTACTTTCTGCAGTGGAAACCTCGTTTTGTTTATCTTTATCCTTTTCTTCAGACAAGTTATCATCAGAAAATTGATTATCAACAACTTGGTTAACCATATCACTTAACACTTTAGAAAAATCAACATCGTCCATGGCGTTATTATTATCGTCATCATCATTTCTATTCGTACTCTTATTTTTTTCAATTGTGTAAAACGTGTTAAAGTTGAGATCATTGTTTTGATTCTGTTTCATCAAGTTTTGTTTTGATGCTAATTGTTTATTAGTATTTCTTAACAGATTGTGCTGTCTTTTCTTCTTTCTGTTAGCTGATGATAAATTTGTAGTATTTGATTTATTCTTTGGTTTAGGGTAGAATGACGAGATTGGAATTTCATAATCTAAATCTTTATCAGTTTGTGTAATAGCCTTTGATGATGATTTTGAGAAAGTAGTTTTCGTCAAATTACTATTGGATTTATTTTTTGTCGATATGGATGTATCAATGGGACCCATCAATTCTCTTTCGAATGCCTTTAAAGTAGCTTCCACTAAAGCTTGTGTTTCCGAATCTTCAATATTTTCATTGTTAGCATGTATATCAGTTTTATTGTTATCATTGTTGATATGTTCAAGAGCCGTAGTATCGAAATTATTCAATAAATTTGTTTCATTCATGATACCTTTCAAAACATCATCCACTAAAGAATCTTGCAGCTGTTCATCATGATATAAAGACTGAGTTTTTGGAGGCAGATTGTTTGAAGTAGTTGTACTGATATTATCGTCATGTTGCTTAGATTTCTTCTTCTTTTTCTTCTTCTTTGATTTTTTATCACTATGCACATTATATGATGATTCTACCGTTATTTCATTATGAGTTTCATGGGTATTATTTTTATCCAAGTTATCTAGATGGGTTTGCTCTAAACCTTGGAGAGACTCCAAAATAGCCTTTCTCAAATTTTCATCATCTTGATCCAGTTCTTGGTTATCGTTATTGTCGTTGACATTGTTCTCGGTGTTGTTATTCTCATTCAACATGCCTTGTTGTAACATGTGAACCCATTCATTTGTTTGTTGTTCATCGATATCTATATCATCATTTTCGTCATCACTATCGTTCTTGTCCTCTGCAACGTCGCTATCGTCATTGTTGCCTTTACTATGTAAAGCATCGCCTTCATCATGGCCATGTGTGTTCGAGTGACTATCTAAGTTTGAAGCGTCATCACTATGTAGATTATCAATTGCCTTTGAGACCACATTAACTAAGTCTTCATCATCCACTAAATCTGGTAAGGGTTCCACATGAGCTTCATTGTGCGAAGTAAGCAAGTTACCAATCAATTCATTAAAATTAATATCTTCCTCCCTCATGGTTAAGATGGATAGTTATGTTACATTCACTGTTAATGGCAGCGATGACTTGGTGTTGTTATTATTTTCATTTTCATTTTCATTTCATTTTCAGTTTTTTTCCAAATTTTATCATAGTGAAAATCTGAAATTGCTTACTTTTTGTAAATACACATATATAAAATAAATATTACTACTACAAGTACATACTGGGTTAGGGTTCTGTTGTGGAAATATCTATCTTCCTGATTGAATATTAGTTTTTCTTGGATAGGGCTTTTTTGTCTGCTTTCAGAACGAAGTGTCGAAAAAATTTGATGTATCAAATTTATTTGTCGGTTTATTGTCCATTTGACTATTTAAATTATTCAAATTGGACATATCATTTTTCAAATAGTCAAATTCGAAAATGGACAAATCGTCGTCTAATAATTTATCCACCGAATTACGTTTTTGTGTTTGCGAATTAGCGTTCATGTCTATATTTTTTTTTGAGACATCATCAAATTGTGCAACTGACGGTTCTATGTCCTTTGTCTCATCCTGTTCACTGAAACCTTGCATTATAATCTTATTATCACCGAATTTGGATAACAAATTGTTTTGATTTGCTCGATGTGCCATAATTGCCATAGCCTCTACCGCATTCTTATTATTCAATAAGACATTGGGCTCCATTTCACTTTCGACACTAGAGACAAATCTCGATTCCCCATTAGATACTTTAATCATTTGTAAACGACCATTTATACTATTTTTACCGTATCTTCTATTCCCAATGCTATTATTACCATGTCCATGTCCAATTTTAGTATTTGATTGAATAGATAACAAATAATCTTGTGGTAATCCAGTACATTTACCATTTTCAATATGTTCTTCAACCCAATTATTTAAATCTCTGGTAAATTCACCACATTGTGTACAATGTCCACCAAATTTGACTCTTTCTGCCGGTTTAATACCTGCCGGGTATACAACATGTCTTGTCTTTAAATGTGTCTTGTATGTATCCCTACGTGAAAAACCGCCAGTTGGATGACATGTACTACTATTATTCCCAATGGGTCTTCTAATAGAGGATACAAATGTCTTATCTGCTAATGTCGAATTCGGTTTTTTATAAAATGGACATTTATAGGCTTTCACAACGGCATGCTTCTTTATATGGCGGGTCAAATATCCACGTACATGAAATTTAGCATCACAGTAATGACAAATAAATTGCGGTTCATTATTTTTACCTAAATTGGATTGGGCATCAAAATTATTACCCATATAATCATAGGCACCGCTACTGGATTCCCTATCAATTTGTTCGAATTTGGAATCTGTGGTGATAAATGTAACGTCAGTTGTCGGTACCAAATTATGTGTACTCAGATGTGTATTTTTCACCACAGAGGATTTGTAATAGTCAGTTCTGTCTAGCAATTGTTCATGTTCTTCTTCACTGGAATTCAATTCAAACCTGAACATGTTGTACTTTTATCTATCTATCCTATCTTTGGACTTTCGTCTGTTTTGCCTTATAGTGACGAAAAGTTTTCTCTATTTTGTTTTTTTTTCTTTTCCGTCCGTTTTTTCCGTCTGTTTCTTCCGTCTGTTTCATCTGAAAAAAAGGTGACTTACCAGAGATTAACTGCGGCGGTTTCGCAAGAAGAAACCGACATGGATTTTCTAACAAAAACTTTACAAAGCTCTATATTACATTTCAATCTTCAGCTCTTGTGATGTTAAACCTCAAATTTACACAGAAAAGCGACTCTTAGCCCATCCCATACCAATAATACCCAAAACTAATAAAGTATAAAAATAAAAAAAAGCAAAGTTAAACTGGAAAAATACTTAATACCAATAAAGGACTAACGCTCAATTAATGTCTAGTAACATAATTACCACTAATGAATTGATCAAATATAAAAACTACAACAATATATATTCCATTTGTTTGGCATACGGTGGATTCACCACCATATTAGCCACTAATTCTTATCTGGTCTTAGGTACCAAATTGGGGATTTTACTAATCTTCAATTACATGGAATTCTTACAACTAACCCTAGTACCTAGTCTACACTCGAATAAAGACCAAACTCAAGATGACAGAACTCCAACTATCAACCCTAAGTTACACTCAAGTTGGCTCAAAAATGGCTCAGTGGAAAAAATTATCATGTCACAGGATGGTACTTATTTAGCTGCCTGTTACAGTAATGGTAACGTATTCTTATGGAATTTAAATGATTCAAATAAGATTAATTTTCAAAAGGATAATTCTGATAACAATTTACCTGATACATCAACTCTTACTGCCCCAAAATTCCTATTTGCTGTATTAAATATCAATAATCATTTGAACTCAACAATTGTCGGGTTCGATTTCATCGATAATAGACACACCGGTCTTATCATAAGTGATACAAATGGCAATATCATATATCATAACGGTTACAGGTCCACTTTTTGGTCCTTGAGTTATAATTCTAACAAGCTACTGCTCTTACCAAAATCGGAAATTTTAATAATTTCCAAGTTAAATGAAATGTATGGCAATTTCCTAGCTGTATTGACTAATTGTAATCTTACTTTGTTGAATTTGAAGCCCAAATTAAACCTCATATATCAACATGATATTAAATATTTAGTTCCTGACAATAACATCCTTTTGAAACAGCATTCCTTGTGTTGGTTCAAAAATAACTTACTAATATCTATCACAAACAAAATTATGGTATTCTATAATATTTTCGATTCACATGGTCTGACAGATTCAATTAAAATTAATAATTTTGATCACGAATTAAATGAGCCAATTTTATCCACACAATGGATCAATTTAGATTTAATTGCTTGTCTAACAGTATCACACAAGTTTATCATTTTACATGTAACAAATAATTTTGAAAAGATTATAGCCATAGATTTATTACCATTTAATTTACTCATACCACCAAATAAATTTGTCATTTGGTTTAATAAAAAAATCCTTCTCCTATCAAATTATTCATTGATTATCGGTGAATTCGTCACCTGGACTTCATTAACTTTGAACAAAGTACAAACTGGTAAATATATAGAAGCATTAAATCTATTAAACTTTATTATGGATCCTAATTTTGCCTACCCAAACTTGATCAATTTATCAAACTCGATCAAAAAACGGAAATTACAATTGATGGAGCCCTTTAATAACCTAATTTTTGCAACTTTGAAATATTTAATCAATAATAATAAAGTAAGTGATTTCGAATTAGTCATATCTATTTCAGTAAATTTACAAAAAGATTGGTACCCAAATGATCACATATCTAGAATAAATAGGTTTCTGGAAATCATATGGGATAGCATATCAAACGATGAAAATACAAATAAACTGTCAACTATTTCTTCAGAAGATAGTATCACTGATGACGCAAACGATAATGGTACAAGCGAAATCCTTTTAACTAACACAGAACCCAACAGCACTACCACCTCTCAAGGATCTACTAATGTACCTACTTCAAATGATAAATTGATTGATATTTTCCTTAGTACTATTTTAAACTTGATTAGACTAGGCAATATTACCTCAATACCTATTGTCTTGTTCCAGCAGTTGATAAAAAGGTTTCCTAAACAATTAAGTACCCTAGTGTTTAATTTACCAGTCGATAATTGGGATCATGATTTATTGATTCATCTTTGCCAAAAATTCTCTTACTTGGACCTCTTAATTTATATTTGGAACGTTTCATTCCACGATTATTCAACTCCCTTAATCGATTTCATCAAGTTAATTAGAGATAAACAATTAACCAATAGTGAGATTTTTCACTGTATAAATTTAGATGACGTGATAAGAAGAAAGTATTGTGGCTCAACTGACCTTGTAAACGATAACTTCTTAATTTTTGATTATTTAAACTCAGTTTTTCAGGATAAACAATTTCCAACTGACAAATTCATAATCAATACAGATGTTAGTCAAATTAAATTACAAATATCAAGTATTTTATTCAGCGGCGTAGATATGCGGTGGCCTTTACATACTAAAGAAAAACTGTTCACCAAATTAGAAAATAATGAACCGATTTATCCCTATGTTACATTGTTTTTGAATTTTAACAATATACAGTTTTTGAATTTGATTGACCAAATTTTGGAAAGTTCATTTTTCAATGATAACGAAGATGTGGATTCAATGGGAAGGCATGGTACTAACGATTTAGTAACCGATAGTGATGGTTTAAACGTCTTCAAACCAAATAGACAGTACATTGTTACATTATTGATAGATATCTTAAAGACTAATGAAATGCCAGAACCTCTTAAAGTCAATATTGCTGCTTGTTTGGCGAAGAACATTCCAAAATATCCTCAATATCTTCATATATCAAATAACGATATTGATATGATTATTTCCACCATAATTGATTCCTCCAACTTAGATGGAGAATTACATGATAGTTTTGAAAATGCAATTGAAGCTATATTGCCTTTATACGAACCAACTCAAATTTCAACCTTCTTGCTAAAATTGAAACAGCATCATTTCAACAGAGCCCTATTCAGCTTCTATAAGAGACAGGATGACTTTGTCAATATTTTAACTATGTACTTTACCACAGATGACTTTGAATGTGCTAACCATACTGATTTAAAGACAATTATATCGTTGATTAATGATAAAATAACTATTAAATCACCAGATTTTATGAAAATAACTAATATTTTGAAAGAAAACATGGAGACTCTTTTGAAAAAGGTACCAGATTTGAAATTCTTGATACATTGCTTACAAAAAATTGATCCATCTTTACATCAAGAAATTTTAAAAATTGAAGGTAATGAAACGATAGTACTTGCATATCTGGATGAATTGTTTGGCATATATGGTTTTGATAACTTCTCTTTTGAAAAGGGAAATTTGAAAGCTTTATATATCAAATTAGTTTGTCAATATCGAAATTCAGTGGAATTAGCTGATTGGATAAATAAGATTGATTTGACGAACATCCCAGTGAATGACTTAATCTCTCTTTTGAAAAAGAAAAATCACATCGAAATAATTGCATTAGTCTATGAAAAGCTAAAGCTTTTCAAAGAGGTGATACTTTGGACACAGTTAGGTATTCATAGTTGGTTTGAGACAAATAAAAATATTTCAAGTAGTACTGTCATTGCAAAGCGCTTACCATTGATATATAATTATCTTGAATTGAGTATCAGAGCTGCAATTGACTCTATGGAAAGCAGAAAAGATAACTGGGTCAAAATAGTATCATTTTTATTGAAAGAGTTTTCTCTGCAGAAGGGTCATCAATCTAACATTGAAATATGCAAAAATATGATGCAAACTGTCTTTGTAAAACTAACGTTAACTGAAATTGACAATAGAGGAGAATTATGGGATATTATGACTAGCTCTTTCGAGCAGCAAGATATCATACTTTCCAAAGTAAGCAATTTAAAGGACTTATTGGAAAGAATCTTCATCACATATCATCTAGACAAATCAATTTCTGAGACAATTTTGCAAATTGTTAGAAACTCCTCTTCAGATATTATTCAAATACATGAAACAAAATTGGTTGAAGGTTGTACAGTTCAAAATTCTGAGTGCCATGTTTGTGGCAAGAAACTATGGGGTGCTGGTTTAAATCCTATCAACTTCCTTCTTTGGGAAGCAAAAATGCATAACCATGAACCCAACCATCTCAGGAGTGGCATTGACAAGCAAAAATTATGCGTGTTTCATTGTAGACATGTATTTCATACCCAATGTTTGAAAAATATGGGTCAAAAGAAGTCATTCCATTGTCTAATGTGCAAAACTTTGGACAACACTTGATAACAGATTCATAAAATCATATATAACTTTTATAACTTTATAAAATTTGATATTCTTAATATTACATTTTCTATATAAGATATGTGGAATCTACATATAATTAAGCAAGTAGTCTATACCACTCATCCCTCACCATCAGACCATCAAATGGCATTTTTCTCAAAAAAGACTTTTGGATTAACCATTCACAAATATCTTGGAGCTCGTGACGACAAAGGAAATGTGAACTCAAATCAGCTAAGGTTTCTAAATTGATACCAGGTGAAAATAAAATCTTATGTAAAACGTAGCATAAAGAATGTTTCCAGATGTTATCTCTTAATGAACCAGTTGAATCAATCCATATTTTAGAAAATGGTTTACCCATAGGAATGTCAACATGTTTAGACTTAGCATATAGTTTTGATTCATTTTCCTTTGGAGTTAGGATCAAGGGCGGTGTTAATGTTTCAATCTCGAATTTTCTGGATGAGTAGTAAAATTTGTATTGATTTCTTGCAAGTGGTATGACATTCAAGTCAATCTTCCTTCTTTCTATTAAATCAATAAGAGACCAAGTGCTAAAATCACTTATTTCGTTTGTTATTATCACACCTATTTTACCTTTACAAAACTCATTCAGTTTAGAGCTATAACTCGCAGCATTTTCAAAGTTAGATACGTTCTCTTGTTCACCAAAGTGTTCCTTCGCAATATTGGTTAAAGCTAATTTGGAATTATTTAGAAAGATTTGCTTATCGTTCGCCATGTCCATTATCACTTTGTCCAAAATATCCTTAGGGATATCCTTTAAAATATCAATTTCATCAGGAGATGTATCAGTTTTCTCTATCAAAATAGAACGTATTATGGAACGAACATTGTTCTCAAAGTCATTTTTCTTTCTCTCTTCGTCTGTTACTCCAGATGAAATATTGTTTACATACGTTTCCTTTAATAAAAACATTTCTCTTTGAATCATGGATGATTTTACTGAACCCGTTTGGACATGACGAGGTACAGTATTTGAGCCAAAAATATATCTTTTTTTGTTTTCGGAATAATTTTTATACAGTGAAATCTCCACATGATTTGCATCCTTTTCGAAATCTATCCATAGTTTTAAAAGGGTTGGAATATCTAAATTTTCAACATCATCCATAGTGACAAGTTCCTTTTTGATACCATTGACTAAAATTTTTCTCCATTTTTGAACCAAAACTTTCCAACCTGCATGACCCATCTTCATCCTTCTGGAAAACCATTTTTTCTTGATATAATTAACTGAATTTCTAGGATAAATTGCGTTAACCTTCTCCCAATCTAATTCATTTGTAATACTTTTCATAATAACAATAATTTTAATCAGTTTACTGACACCATCTTTATCAAGATGTAAAGTAAATTTAGGAACTTCCGATTCAGAACTTTTGAGTTTCTTTTGAGTTCCATTTTTAGTGGTAACTTTCTTTTCGGTTGCTCTTTGTTTCAATTTAGCTTCAGATGCATCTTCGGAAATGGCAGAGGTAGCACGATTTTTTTTAATATATTTACGTAATCTTTGATTTTTCTTCAACTCTCCGTCAAATCTTTCCTTTTCCTTCTTGTCGAAAAAATATAAATCTGTATTTTTGACAATATCTGTGAATTGTGCACGCTTTTTGGAAGACTTTTCAAATAATCTAATTTCTACTTCGTCTTCAGTTAAACTTGGAAGATAGACATATCTTCTTCTTACGGCATCATCCTGTTTTACAAGAATTTTTTTATCTGTCATTAATTGAATAAGGTCACGATTGGCAGTTTTTTTATCTACCAATGTTCTTACACCCATATATTTAGAGATCGAATCATAAAATGCCTCGTTTATAAAAGCAAATCCACCAGATCTTCTAAGAACTTCTAAAATTGCACGTTGTCTTCTTAATGCTACTAGAGAGAATCCTGAAAATCCATTAATGGTAAGTGCTTGCTTATCATCAGAAGCCGTTTTATCTTTCAAACCATCCACTGTATCATTGCTATATTCTTTGACTTTGGTTACTTCATTTAAATGTTGTTCTATTTTTTTGTTTGATTCATGTAACTCGATATTATTATCGTTGGAAGTGTCTTCCTCAGTAATAGTTTTGATCCTTTTATTCCTCAATGATTCCTTTTCTGCGTCCAACTTGTGTTTCTCTGCCTTAGATGCCTTTTTTGCCCTTTTCGGTTTATTGAAAGTTAAATCTTCAATATTTTCACCATTCCAAAAAAATACTTCATTCTGGTTCCCATCAAAACCGAACCTTACAGTTGTGTGTAATGGAACATAATTTTTTTTATTCAATTGTTCTAAAGAGTTTTTTTGTATTTTCAATGGCTTGAAGATACCTCTTGAATTTAAATCGATTATATTTCCAGTAAATTTTTGAAAATTCTCCTTTGTGTAAATTCTGCAGAATTTCTTTTTGCCTTCAAAATCATAGATCTTTACTAATTTATAGTCATCATTAGAAATTTTTTTAGTCTTTCTGGATATTGTATCAATGAATATTTCAGTATTTTTTGAGTAAGGTCTTTGAAAATCTTTACCACATAGATATTTCATGGAATCGATAATGGATAAACCCTTTTCTCCAGTATTTTCTGCTAAAGTATAAGTTTGATTCTGCAATGTGTAGAAACTGTTAATTAGACTTTCATTGATTTTTTTAACTAATTTATTACTTGGGATAGAGCTTGAAGTAGCTACATTGGAAGTATCCAAATTTTCATAGATAGTATCATCTTCGTCGTCATTCGAATCAACATCAACTTCAACATCCTCATCATCATCATCATCGTGATCATTATCGATATCATCTATATCCGACATTATCTCATTTAAAGAGTTCGTATTGTTATTAGTTTCAACGTAATCAGTAACGTATTGAACGCAGCGTACTTTGATATCTGGGTTTTTAGGTGAAGTCACAGAAATCTTCTTCAAATGACCCTTTTCACTTAAGAAAGTCATTGCTGAAACAAATGCTTTCGCTAATCTTTTGTCCTTATCAAATTTGAGTTCTCTTTTCAAGTCACTTGTTTGTCTAATACCATTTTTGGAATTTTTAACAATTTCTACAACTTTACCTAGATAATCACGAACATTGATAAAATCATCTTTTTGATTAATTTCGTCAGGTGTTAAAAATTTATTGTAAATGATTTTTTTAACGACGTGACCCTTATATAAAATCTGTGATGTGGTCACTAAATGGTTAATTTTTTTCAATCTACCTGTGATACTTCTTGAATCTTGTCCAGTATCCTTTGCTAATAATGAAGTATTTGTACCATTAGGTCCATTCATTGCAATATCTAAAAGTAATTCAAACGCAGCCTGACCAATCGGGTTCTGCTTCTTTTTATAACCAGTTAAAATAAGCCATAGCTTATCATCAATTATACCAATTGCCATTTTATCGTTTTGTAACAAAAGACTAGTCTCTTGATCATTATTTTCAATACTATTCTTGAGAGCCGTTTTATCGTAAGGTTCTGCCCCTCTTATATCACTAAAGAACAAGATATCTTCATCATCCAGACAACATTTGATGATATACATTTTCATTGAATCAGTTTTCAATTCTAATTTATTGAGTAAAGTGGACAATAATAGTTTACCTTTGTTATAAGCAATTTCATTACCCACTCTATCCATAATTTCATCAGGATACATCGGCAAATCAGTTGATTTGTCCATTGTGTAAAATGGTAAATATTTCCCTGATGTTGAAGCTTATGGTGACTTTTGATTTCAATTCCTTAAAAGTTCAAATTTCAATACTTCGATGACGCACGTGACTAGAAAAAATAGGCCTCTTGAAGTCACTTAGGGTTTGGTTTAAATTAGGGTATAATATCTTACTGTGAGCCCTACTCAGAATGAGATGGGACAGTAACTGAGAGCTTACCAATTACAGTTTATTTTGGCCCATTTCTAAGGTATGGTATACTGTCATATCTTCTTGTCATTTGTAGGTGGTTTGTATTATATTTTCTTTTCGCTCAAACCTACAGGGATCAATCCACCTTTTAGTGACGACATTTATGGCATTTGCAAACACAGGAAATTGAAGGGTCAGTATACAAATGAAAAAAAGTTTTGTTAGCAGTACCCAAACTATTCTTAGTCTTTCCAACGACAAATTAAGTAATAAAAAAATATGACATAAAATAATAAAAAATTACTAAAAATACAAATTGACAAAGATCAAAGTTCAAGATAAAGAAAAAACGATCAGCTATAACAAATATACACAAAGTAAACATAACTATTTACGGTTTTCTCTATTTATTAAAAACTTGGCCACCTGTAAGATGCTCAAAACAAAATTAAGTCTACTAGCTAATCAGCGTTTGAACCATTTAATAATACGGTATGTCTACTACTTCATAAGGATATATTTGATTATATTTTATCGTACAGTACAGGTTATTATGAATATAGCGAGACATACCATATTTTATCTTTATTTAAAAAAGAATTTGCAATTTGAAGAAAATAGTAAGAAAATTAATGACACCACGCAAATATGTTGCTTAAAATTTCACGATCGAAGGACCTATCACAACTACGAGTATCAAACGGTTGGTATTCCGAGACAACAAAAACGGAATAGAAGTGATTGTATCAAGAATAAAGAAAGTGTATTTGGTAGTCATTTCTTATTCAAACCTTCAGATTTGATACTGTATAATAATACCGCCGGAATGGTTTGCAAAAACGCGGAATTCTCGTATGACACAAAAGAAAACTGGAAATTCGAACGGATGAAAAGAAAACTGGAAATTCGAACGGATTTAATCAAGAAAAGACGGATCCCCCGTAAAAAAAAGCCGGAATTAAATTCGGCAATTTAAAATATGAATTTTATATATAAGGTATAATTTTCTAAGTTTATATATAAAATACTAATACGAAAGCCATTAGCAATATATATTTGTAGGCTCAATCAACTCAATTGATCCAGAACCTAAACGTGAAACTTATTGCAAATACTCTTATTTATTCTTTCCTATTAGCTATCTCATTTTTCTATAAGCCAATATGACTAAATTCAATAAGATAATTGAATCTGCTCAAGATAACGAATCATTAAGATTGAACCATACTTGTATCCGTGTTAAGGATCCTCAAGTTAGTACTAAATTCTATGAGGATAATTTTGGTATGAAATTAGTAGGTCAAAAAGATTTCCCTGAAATGAAATTTTCACTTTATTTTCTTTCATTTCCTAATAAACCATTAACCAATACCAATCCATTTTCAATCAACGGTATATTAGAATTGACACATAATTGGGGTACAGAAAATGATCCAGAATTTAAGGTAAATAATGGCAATGTGGAACCAAATAGAGGATTCGGTCATGTTGCATTCACTACACATGATATTAATGAAGCTTGTAATGAATTAGAATTAAAGAATGTTAATTTCAAGAAAAGATTAAGTGATGGTAGACAAAAGGATATTGCATTTGTATTAGACCCTGATCAATATTGGATTGAGATTGTTGGTTATCAAGATAAAGATGTGAAAGGCTATCAATTTAATCATACCATGATGAGAATTAAAGATCCAAAATTATCGTTACCCTTTTATGAAAATATTCTTGGTATGAAAGTAATCTTGAAAGATGAACATCCAGATGCTAATTTCACCAATTATTTCATGGGTTATCAAAAAAATTTCAATGATAGAAAATCTATTGAAGGGGTCATTGAATTATGTCACAATTGGGGCACTGAAAATGATCAAGATTTCAAATATCACAACGGTAATGATGAACCACAAGGTTATGGTCATATTTGTGTTTCCTTGAAGGATCCAGAAAGTTTTTGTAAAGAAATTGAGTCGAAATATGCTGATGATGAGATTAAATGGTCACCCAAATGGAACCAGGGTAAATTGAAACAAATTGCCTTCTTGAAGGATCCAGATGGATATTCAATTGAAGTGGTTCCTGAAGACCTTACTTTGTAATAAGGCTGCGGGAAAGAATTCTCTCTAAATATGTCTTTGAATATGTGGATATATATATATATATAAGTATGAGGTTTCCATTTAGTTTTAAGACCTTATTTCCGTCAAAAATCCCTGAAATGCTCAATGTTCAGCCGTCTACCTCGAAACCTTACTAAGTGATGTAGGGCATCCCATTCTAGTTTATTTTGGTGTAATATCTCTGTGATACAGCAATCACCATATGAACTGAAGAATATCACTCATCCAGATATCTCCCGGACATCATTGCAGTAGTATCATAAATAGCACACCAATGCTTGGAGATCTCAGTACTGGTAGTAATTTTACTGCTGATTACCAGCAGATGGCTGCCCATATAAATGCTAATATTAATACTAATACTACATCAAAAGAAGAGCTCATGATCACGGCTAAATGCCAAAATATGAACACTATTGCCGTCACAGGATCAATGGGATAAGATTCCAACACTAATAGCATTGATCCATATGCAAATTTTAGTGGAACTAATTTTAATGATGAAATTATTATTTCATCACGTATATGAGCATTTTTCCTTAGATGATGACATTAACTATCACACTAAAGATTTGAAGTCACTTTCGTTGTTCCAACAAGAAGAACAACAATATACAATATTTGGCACATATCGACGGATATAGTAATGAGTTTGGATAATGGTTTTGAGCTTTGGTTAATTCGGAAGGAGTCAGCTAGAAGTGTCTTATTTTAATGCATTAACTTTTTTGCTCGATTTTGAGCTTAACGATATTAAAAATTATCTTACTTTCCTATTATTGATCAAGAACTTGACAGATTCGATACGAGAAGACGTCTATACTACTCAACTTATGACTTTCATGCTCAATTTACTTTCACAAATTACGATATTGGTAAGAGTAACTTTCCTGAGCAACATGAAATTTTATAATGTGAATGAAAAACAACTGCTTTCATTAATAGGCGATCCTAATTTTACTTATTTGATTTGGAATATATTAGACGACGAAGCGCTTCTTTTTAAAGTAAGTTTACTATGCATACGGAAATAACTTGAATATTACTCTATTGCTTCTTGAAAACAAGAAGCAACGATAGGAATACTATTAACAGTTCGAATTATATCTAACGACGTCATCATATGATATTGGAGCAAATTCATTGTTGCCAATAAAGGTATAAGTCTCAAAGCGTCGGTCAAAAACTTAGTAGACTACTCAGAAACAGATTAATGGTTTTGACATTGGTAAAAAGAGAAGAGTAAAATAACTCCGAGGCTGTAAAACAGATAAAACATATTGATGAATATGAAAAAATCATATCGAATTTGTAGTCAGATTATGGTAAAAAAACTTTGAAATTTGTAGTTTATTTAAAAAATCTGACTGAGAGCACTGAAATTATTCAGCTCAAATAAAATAATTATCCAGTGGAGTACCTATAGTTTTGTTAAGGGCCATAGTACTTCACCTTACCGCAGAATTGAAGCATAAGTATATGAATAGTTTAGGCGAAAAGGGAGATAAGTGTATAAGACGAATAATATTTTTTATTTTACTTTCATATTTGGAATCATTTCGGGGGTGCGTGTAGTAAAAACTTTTCTATTATCCTTAAATGGTAATTTTACTAAGACAATTGTTGTTTATACTGGAGTTTAAGTTATTATACACTTTTGGTTTCCAATAAAAGGAATGACATGAAATAATGATTTTTCGTCAATCAACAATCAGCTTTCCTGCAATTTCAGTTTTTAAAAGAATGGTAACCCTGTGATTTATATGTGTATACATAAAGGTAATATAAATCATACTGGTTTATGACATTATTTTACAGTATACCTTGATATATAAGACAACTTTCATCAAAAAAAAAAACTATGGTGAAGTCTACTTCTAATCTAATATACACGAACTTAAAAAAATGGACAGACATATTATTCAATAAAAATATTCATTTCATTTCGACAAAATCCAGCAGCCCTTAAAGTCAGTACCCACAATAGGAAATTTAGCAAAGTGAGAGTAAATACCATAAACCCCTTACATTTAATCATATTTTGCTACAACTTGCTTCCAGCTCGGCCGACTTCCCAAAAGCTTCGAACTCTTCTCTCAACCAAACAGCTGAAAAAAGCAAATAAAGTTTTCATTACCGGCATAACCGCGGCCCGAAAGGGTAAAAACGCAGCGGAGGAAAGGCGGAAATACTGTAGTACTGTGATGAAAATTCTATTCTGGGGCGGATCAAAGGCGGATATTACATAACTATGACTGGCAAAAATAAAATAGCCTACAATCAGCCAACTTTTACTGCAGTTTATGTGCTTGATACTATGTCGAGATTTATTATTTAAACAAGCGTTATATCTTCCTGTTTTGCATATTGTTGTTGTTGTATCAATTTTGATTCATATTCATTATATAGTCAAGAGCAGAAAAGAGGAATGAAGATCTTTATAGTTTTTGCTCATCCAGAGCCAGCGTCATTCAATGGCTCATTATTCCAAGATTCCATCAAGTATTTAAAATCTAAGGGTCATGAGGTTAAATTTACTGACTTGTATGCACAAAATTTCAAAGCAGTTGTCGATAAAGATGATTTCAAAAATTTCAAAACAGGTGAAAGACTTCATCCAGCTACTGCGTCCTATATGGCCACCATTAATGGCTGTTTAACTGACGACGTCGTTGAAGAGCAACAAAAACTACAATGGGCAGATCTTGTTATCTTTCAATTTCCCTTATGGTGGTATAGCATGCCAGCAATTATGAAAGGTTGGTTTGATAGGGTTTATTCGTGTGGATTTGCATATGGTGTTGGTGAGGTCAATGATAAGAAACTAGGCGATAGATTTGGGGAAGGTCTAATGAAAGGGAAAAAAGCCATGCTTTGTGTCACTTCCGGTGGTCACAAGACTCACTATAGTAAAAGAGGTGTCAATGGAGCTATGGAAGATTTACTGTTCCCAATCAATCATAACCTATTATTTTACCCTGGCTTTACTGTCTTACCACCCACTGTTAATTATGTTACCGACAGGGGCGGCGAGAAAGAGTACAAGACTTTCAAGCAAGAGTATTTTGAAAAGCTTGGCAACATCGAAAACGTGAAGCCGATTGCGTACCGTTCACAAAATCACGGAGATTATACTATACCACAGTGTGAGCTAAAGCCCTCTTTAGAAGAAGCAGGGGAATGTGGATTTGATATCCATATCATGAAGTAGCTACATCCAGCAATATATAATTTAACAATACAGAAGGTATATAACATTTTTTAGCAGCACACTTCTTTTTATATCGTCGGGTCACGTGAAACGCAGCTGTCACATGACATCGTTTATAAAAATGTTAAGACAGACCAGGCCATCGGATTTGATAGAAATGCCCAGCTGATGGCAGAGTTAGACAGAGTTAGCTGACATGTCTGATGGACAGACTGCGAGAAATCACTTGGTAACAGCGTTTAAACAGAATAAAAGAAAGAATGTTTTATTTGCTTGTTCTAGCTGCAGGAAGAGAAAAATTAGATGTTCTGGGATTTATCCATGTCTCAACTGTGTGACTTATGAATGCCAGTGTGATTTGCCTAATAACGACGGATTGCTGATAGTTAATGGTGTATGTAATAAAGTTCAAAAAAAACCCATCGGAGCCAAAAAAATTAATATTCAGACCAGTAAGATAAATACTTCTAATCAGGTCAGTAATGCTCTCAAAACTACTAGTATTAGTGTGAGTTACTTTTCAGATAATAAAAATACCCCTTTAGCTCCTCATAACGATGAGCAAAAGATGAAAGATGGAGTACCATTACTGGCTAGTAATACCAATTCCTTTTCTAAGGAGATCAAAAATTGTACTGTTACAATCGATGAAGAGAAAAAATCCTTCTGCTCAACAGAGCTCTCTAAAAATAAAAATCTTGAAATATCAAGCATTGTTAATGGTGAGCTGAAAACGGTTGAACAGTCAGAGAATTTATACAAAAATGATATCACAAATGAATACAAATATAAACATCTGATCTATACTTTAGAATATTTGAAAAGTTCACCAGAACAAAACGTTGAAATTGAAAAGCTAATCAGGTCAACTACCGAAGAACTTGAGCATTTCATTGATACTTGGGAGCCCAAGTTCGATTATCAAAAGATATCCCATTTAGACCCAGCGTATGGCTCCATTGAAACTCAACTAATGAAAAATAGGTATAGTTGTAAGATAAATCTAACGGAAATGGCATCTTTTGAAATTGGGAAATCTCATTTCAATGCTGACACCAATGTTAATGATAATGAGTCAAATGATAAAGACTCTAATAGTAAACCTAGGCCTTTATTGAGTGAATCATTTGGATTATATTGTCCTTACGAAACCTTTTCGTTACATGGTTTTGGTTTTTTGCTCCATAAATACTCAGTAGATGATAATTTGTCACCGGAGATTGATGCATTGATCAAAATGACTTTGATAATCTTACTGAAATATTTTAATATGCAATGTTTGAATTTCCACGGTATTAACGAAGAAATAGTTGATCCATTAAAAACATATATGAAAAGATATCATACAAATTACATGGAATTAAAATCATCTAATAATGTAATGAGAAAAAATCACAACGATATCAATGATCTAAATGATGTAGAATATCTCAAAATTATAATAAATCACCTTCCTCAACCATTCACCGAAAATGTTCTTCGTATAACCACGCAAGGACTAATAGATTTAACAGAAAATAAAGTTGAATTATACAAACATTTAATCACTTTCCTAGAATCATATTCGAATAAGCTCCAACATGTTTTACAAAAGTTGACCCATGTTACCTACAGTATTGAGGATAATGACTTCCAACTTACCTTAAATCATTTTAGAAGTTTTTGTAAAGTTTATAATGTTTTGATGCCATTATTTTATTATCATTTGAATTACATTTCGAATCATTATAGAAGTTTGCAGCAACTAGAACATTTAGAACTATTATTACAGTTTGCTCAGTATATGGAGCATTCCGTTCAAACTTATACATTAGAAAGAATTTTGAATTTGGCATTGATCTTTGCCTTGAAACTGGGGATTACATCATGGGAATATTACATAGGAATGGGCGAAATTGAAGCTGAAAAATACCGAAGAGTTTGGTGGACAATATATTCACAAGAAGTTAGGTTAATGATTGATTATAAGAGTGGCAAAACTTTGATTGAAAATGATAAAATTAGCTGTCTACTACCTGCGCCATTCAGGAAACTTGGATTTATAGATATGCATGAGTTTTTGAACAATATCGAAACATCAGTCATTGATGATAATTTAAGGTTGTTAGATTTCGAAGATATTTTATATTACGGAACGGTGGGTTTGGCTATACTATTGAGTGACTTTTATTCTGCAGTTTTGTACAACAAGAGGTATCTGAATATCAAAAATGTTCAAAAACCTCATTACATTCGAGAACGGTATATCGATGAAATATCAAAATATACTCAAAAATTAACGGCAAAGCTAGATATGTTAGAAATACAACTTTCTTCGATTTTACAATACAATAAAGATGTCAAGAATACAAATCTAACTCATGAAGTGTTAAATTTGTTTCTTGGTTTTACTCTTACAAAGTTATTTCATTGAGAGCTGCGTCAACTTTGATGTATCGACTACATCCGCAGGTTTTATCAACGCTTTTCACGAAAAATATGAACGAATACAGCAAGGAAATTTATCACTGTTGGCGTACAGTTATGGAGATTACTTTATCATCACAAACAGGTTTCGAAGTTTGGTTAGTCTTGAGGAAATCTGGGATAATTACATTTCTCGTTGCCTCTAGATTGATATCAGATTATAGACCAGTAGAGTTTGATGATATTGTCAAACAAGTTCAAGTTTTTGGAAAATTCATCTCACTTAATAAAAATGTTATTACCACTTTAGATAATGAGACATTTAACACCCGAATGGTTAATGATATAAGTTCATATTACACTGTCCTAGCAATCTTGATAAGGCTGATTTTGATAGACTATATGCACAAAAATGGATTGAACAAGAGAGAAATTTGTGCACTGATGAGAAGTAAAGACCCCAACAGTGTTTTTTTGGTTGAATACATGCTAAACCATGACTCTTATGTTTATAAGTTTACATTACGTTCAATATCTCAATCCAATTTGCCTATAAATATAAAACAGATGATAAAGAGTCAGTATGGATCTACTTCACAAAGTGAAGGGGAAGAATGTCTGAATGAAACAAGAAATGAAAAGCCTTTTGGTATTAGTCCTGAAAATCTAAGGTCTACTGAATTATCCCATAAAAATGATTTATCCTCAAGGGAGTTATTCATTGAATTTGTCAAACACTATTTAGAGTGCTTAAACAAAGGAGACGATTTAACAAGTGTAAATCAAGAAGTAATAGAAAACCAGTTTTTCACTTCCCCTAGTTGGTTTGAAGAGGATGCTTATGATTTTTTCAATGATATACCATTCAATTCAGGACTAGATGCGCTGTATGATTTATTTTGGAACAATGGTTCTTTTAATGGTATGTGATTAGGGTATTTCTTTAGTATTACTATCAAATTTAAACATTTGAATCGTAACCGATATTGAAAATTATATATGCATAAATTCATACCTCGACATATAAAGGGTTATGACTTGCTCTTGATTCTATTGGAAAACAGTTTTATTATAGTTCACATAAATAAGATGACGTTGGTTTCAACGGCCAGAGGTTATGCAGTTTGGTTTTTTATGAACTTAACCAGTTTCTGCAGTCTATGTTCAAACAAAAGCTATGTATATAAAGTCCCGATATGTAAGGCCATTGATTTACATGTAAAACAATGATCGCCTATGATTTGCCAAAGAAGTAGCATCTATTTGGTAGCGCAAAACTTAGGAATAAACTTTTAACTTTTAAGAAGCTTTTTTTAGTTTGAATTCCACCTTCTTTTAGAAGATATTGCTATGGAAACTTAACCGTCAGGATAAAGGATCAATTCAGGATTTGTCTATTATGTTGCATTTTGCTTGTAATAGTAGCCAACGAAGTCTTAAAGAAGATGAAATTTTGCCTTCTGTAAACAGAAAAAGGAACAAGTGTTTAATGCTTATGAAATTTAATTCCACAGCTTATATGTTCCTGGTGACGATAAAAATTAGTCAAAATAGTCTTTATGGTGTGAAATTGAGCCAGCTAAGTCAGAGGAAGAAATTGAATGTATCCAAAAGTGCATGTTATGGCGCTTTCAAAATGTGTAAATGCAAAGCTTATTAACACAGAGCAAAATGAGTCTCAGTAAGACTTTGTATTTCACATCCAGTACGCTCCTTTTTGAACATTGTAGTGTTAAGTAATAAGTAACTGCTTGAACAATGAATATCGGCCACTTTTCCATAGAAGGAACTGAGAAGTCAGCTATTACGCCTAAACTCCATAATAAGATCAGATATCTACAGAGTGAAGCATATGATGATAACATAAAGTTCCATTATTAGCAGCAATCGTTGATAAATTTGTTTCAAGCGTTTTGAGAGAAATGATGAGCTTGGCACAAGATTATTTCTCTGAAATTCGGTCATTAATCAAAGAGTTCACTGTGAAATCTCAGTAGTACAACTGATAAACTAACTTCCTTTGTTTTGTGTGCAATTCGTGAATAAGGTACAACCACCACTTGTACGCAAATTTAGTCTTCAACTTATTGCATGATTACATTATTCGATGTTTGAGGAAATTAATTAGTAAGAAAGGGAAAAAAAGCCATCGGTACCTCGATTTTCATGCAGCTTATATAGTATGAAATGAACAATGAGGTAAAAGGGATCAAGATTCATAAAAGTTCAAAAGAATAAAAAAGAATTTAACAACATTTTATCTTCAAGAGAGTTGATACCGGATCTTGATCAACATTTATGATTAATAAAACCTACACGCACATAGTTTATCAATTATATTCGAAGAAAACACCAATGCTTTTTCAAATTCGATGACAGTACCAGCAGAAATGGTTAACACTGAAATTTTTTTTGGTTGAAAGTCTTACGTACCAGAACGTATATGATTTCAAAAGAAAATAAAGTTTACAGGGCAGATAAAAATTTCAAATCAAGCACTTACGAGGAGCCTCTCGGAAAGTATTTCAGATAAGGTTAGCAAAACTGAGTTGAAAAAGTATTAACCGAGAGTTAAATGCGGCTTTGATTCCAGTTTTTTTGGATCTCTCGTATGATTCTCCAGTTTGAGTTTCAAGAATATTTAAGGTTCTTTCGAAGAAAAAGAAGAATTCTTTATCACGAGGTAGCGTCTTTGTTTTATGTTAACAGCAATTTTTTCAATCTTGCGGTAAAATTCACAAGAGTAATAAAGTTTAAACAGACATTGCATATTTTGCCTTCAAGAAGATAATAATAGAATTATGTTCTGGTAAAAATATTTCCGTCCTAAAAGGCAGGAAATTTTTTTGTTTTATATTTTCCCGATCAGAATTACGTTTTATATCACTAAAGTAAAAACTCGAAGCTTTGATATTTGTTGCCTATTTTCCTGTCCTCAACATTTTTCTTCAAATTTAGGAGTCGCTTTTCCATTAAAGTTTTTGCCTTTAACATCAAAGTAGATCGTCTAACTCTTTTTTACCTCTTTGGTTATTTTTCTTTCTTTTTGAATGAGTTGACTTAAAACGCTTGCTTACAAGATATACTCATGGTTTTTGTTCAAGTACAAGATATATGCAATGCATAGCTCAAAATGATTTTTAAATAAAAGCTAAATTACTTTCCTTTTCTTTTCAGTAGCCAGTTTCTATTGTTTCACTAAATTCAAGTAAGGAAAATCCACATTTTCCAAATTAGTGTTAAGGCAAATTAACCAAAAACTAAGAACTAATTTTTTTTGGATCATTCACCGAAGGTAATTTTGCCTGCAAAATTAAATTAATATTGAATTTTATTCAAAAAAAATTCTCTTTCTTATAAATAGACCTGATTGACTAAGATATTTGGACCCTTTTCTGAATTCCAATTTTAGGAAATCAATAATAAATCTGGCCTGCAAAATGGGAGCACTGAAAATTTCTAGGAGAAAAAACAAAAGCAAACCTGCGATTAGAGCTTGTTCAGCCTGTAGGAAAAGAAAAATCAAATGTTCTGGTATTAAGCCATGCACAAATTGTATCAAAAATCGTAAATTTTGTGATTTGAATCACACTGATGGATTAATTACCATTGATGGTATCGATCAATTAATACATCGACAAAAAAAGGCTTTAAATGAACTAAAAAAAAAGAATTTAAGTCTGCTAGGACCTCCCCCCATTCTATGCTCCTCCAGTTATAATAAGAATAAAATAAGTAGTGAATTGCTGGTCCAAAACAAAACCGCTCATAATGATAGATGCTCTTCACAGAATGTTCAGTTTATTGCATCCAATACCGGAAATATTTCGTGTTTAAGTTCTACACCAAATGCAGTATCAGAGCCTTCAGGCTATAAAGCAAGTTATGGATCCTCGGTTAAATATGATGAAGATAATGAACCACGGTCCATACACTTAGTACATATTTTGAAATTTTTACAAAATCTTGTGATTCAAGATAAGGAAACAAAACAAATGATTTGCTCTATCAAGCAGCAACTTGGGTATGATTGGGATTCAATATCCCATTTAGCAACACATTCCTTTTTTAACAAAAATGAGACAATTATCAAAGCGACGATTACGGGCGATAATTTTATGATGGAGGATGAGATTAATGAATTCGGTACTTATTATTTACAAGAATCAAACGTTTGTCCAGAGTTTAACAGTTATTATGGTTAAAAAGTTTTGGGGAAACATGGTAATTTGTACAACTAAAGCACAACTATGATCTTTTCAAAGACAGTTGCAAAGAATTCCACATTAGTTTTTCCCCTTTTATCAGTATTCACCAATTAACTTGAACAGTAACTGACAAATATACGCTGATAATAGAGTTTTAAAGCTCGATATAATGTATGGTATTTGGAAATGCTGATCAATAGGAATAATATGCCAGAAGCAAAAAACTTGGTATACAACCTTGCATATGCAAAAATCTAACTGCAAGAGGATTTAAGATCACATAGAGTCTTACAACTATGGGCAGTCTTGAAGCAGTCTTGAATTCATGGAGCTTTTGTAAAGATAATAATGTCAGTATAATATATAACCAAAAAATGGATAGAGAATTAAAATATATAGAAAGATAGACAAAGAAATGCGAAAATTTGGTTAGAGTTTAAGTGAAAATGTTGTAAAATGAGAACACGACTAAGTTATCTAAGAGTTTAAGATGACAGTGAACTACAGGTGTGTACGAAGTTCAATTTTCTTTAGATGAAATTTAGCCCTGCTTCAGAAGCTAAAACCTAAGTCAAGGATCTCTTGTTTATGTTTGATCGCATTGCTTACCTTTGTTGCCAACTGACAACGTATAGATGAGAATACCGCTTTAGATGAAAGAACATCTTTCTACTTAAACTCAGATTTATTCGAGAAATAAATTACTGCAAAAAGAAAAGTAGTCAATCGACCAGCTTTGCCCATCGAAAATGATATAGATGGATGAGTTAGTAAACTAAGTGAACCGAGTTTCGCCAAAATGGCAGAAATATTCAACTCATCTGAAAAAATATGCCTTTATAAGATAGGCACAAAAAATACCAAACCTGGCAAAAGTACCGAAATATATTTGCTAGCTAAAATGGCCAAGCGAGATGACTTAAATTAGTATCAGCTAACTCCGATTTCTAAATCCAGTTCTGAGAGGTTAACCGGTGAAAATTGGAACAACAGAGATTCTTGATTTCTTTTAGCTGGACTTCATAAGTTTCATAACAAAAAAAATGTATTTTCAAAACATTATTAATTTCTGTTAACTATTCTAAGATAACCTATTTCTCAAAATTGACGAAAAAAAAATAAAAAATGGGATATTCAACCTCACAGAACCCTCTTTTTGTGATTATCAAAGCTAACTGACAAAGATCTAACATTAGAAAATCTCCAATTTCGAACAATATAAAATTCGGAATTCTTTTAAAAGCTTTAGCGACAAACCTTTGAATCGGATATATTGAAGTTTAGACAATTCAAGGTTACTTTATACAATTCATCTTTGAGCAACAAGAATTTCCAAAGTACAACCTGAATAAAGTTTCCTACACATTGTTGTTTGTTTTTTCCTTGATCTCAACCGTTAATGAACAACCCGTTAATGAGTGCCATACCAAGCGCTTTTTGAAAAAGTTCGTTGTTCTTGAGGTGAGAAGAATCTAAAAACTCTGCCAGGGACGAGTGGCCTGTAAAATACTATAAAGACGATTAAGCTTCTTTTTGTAAGATCTCATAGCAAAAACAGCTATATTAAATTAGGAAACTAGATGCTCATAAAAAAAAAATTTTGAAAATATTTTATGGATTGGTGTCTCCAAGAAACTTATCGCACGTATTTCTTTAGTATTCAAAGAGTGTAGAAACAGGTGAGAATAGATCTAATTGCTTTGCTTTTGGAAAGCCAATAGAGATATTCATGTAATAGGACACTGGCAATAAACTAAAAAAAGAAAAATATGTACAGAACCTTCCAAAGAGGATACGTAAAGATGAAACGCAGAATAATAATCCCAAAAGAGCTGCATCCCTAAATAAAAACAACGCTGAACCAGCCTAATCCATATAGCTGCGAAAACCTGACTTCTTGTTTCTTCTTTTGCAAACCGGATATTCCTGTAGTGTGTAACAGGTTATCAGAGCATGTGTTTTAACTTATATTTCCAAAGCATCTAATTCAAAAAAACGCAAAAGCAACAGATAAAACCTTTATAGACAGTACCAAATGGTGTATAGCAACCAGAATATCTTGATGCCACTACAGGCTAAGCCAACCATCAAGTAAGCAGAAGTTGTCATTCAAAAGTGTCACAAATTTCAATTTCCTCTTTCCGTGGAAGTTGCGAAAATCTGCAATTTTTTTTAGAAAAGTTCAAATTCCACGGAAATCCAAAATTGAAGATTTGGAAAGAAAAAGTCTAATAACAAGAACTAACAGAAGGTTGTGTACTGTTCTAAACACTTGCTTCCTGTTGGCTCATCCACTACCTATTTTACGTCATGACAGATACTACAGTCTTGCCCAAGCCGCAGAAGAGGAGAAAAGTGAGTAAAGCTTGCTCGAGCTGCAGAAGAAGAAAGATCAAATGTACGGGACAGCAGCCATGTTCAAACTGTATCACTTACGGTTGTGATTGTGAGTTTGTAGACATAAAATCTATCAAAGAAAAAGCTTCAAATTCAAAGAGAATAAACGTAGTTACACCAAAAATAGCTTCTGCCGATTTGACATCTGCCAACGCAAACAGAATAGCAGTCAATCTACCACATATATCCAAATCAAATGATTATAACATCCTGCCATCAGTGGTCCATTCCAGTGGCAGTTCACCGTCGAGCTCAAAAATATATAACAGTCCAACTAGGGATCCACTTCAGAAATCATTTAATTCTCGTCATCAACAACAATATTCAGGCATAAGATCGTCGTTATCAATACCCAGTGTATCAGCATTGCTTGCAAATAGCGACCAAGTTAATTTCTCGAACAATAACGATAACTCAATAACACAACTTGAAACAAATTCTCTCTATAATAATAAAATGAAACAAACCAAAAAATTCACTAATGACCCAAATACTAACAAGAACCCTTCTGAAACGAGTCCCACTAGTGGTAGCAAGGAATCTACTCTTGATAATGAGGACATTTATAATGATAGAAATAACACCCATGAAAACAGTAAAAAAATTGCAACACTTTACGAAGATGACTTAGAAGATCAAACTAAATATCGTTCATTAATAGAGGCACTACATCAACTTGAGAGTCTACCAAATAAAAATTCAGTTATTAAACTATTAATCAAAAACACAAAGGATGAAATTAAGGAATTATCCGATAACTGGGAACCAGTAATAAATCTTAATAAATTGTCAGAGCTAGAAAATGATCAAAAATCAATAGAGACAAAACTGATGAGAAATAAATATTGTAATAAAGTCCATTTGACAAGGTTTACAACTCTCAGTACCGGTGCTGAAATAAATAAAGAAAATGCCAAAAATAAACGTTCTATTAAAAATCATGACGGTAATGGTTGCAATTTTGGTGCATCAATCAATGAAAAATCTTTTCTATCAAGACTCCCATTACTTGATGAATCATTCGGATTATATTCACCACTAGAAACGTTATCATTACACGGGTTAGGTACATTAATTCAAAGATATATTATCGACAGTAATGGTTTATCCGCAAGTACTAGAGAAAACTTAAAGGCAACAGTTTATCTCTTATTAAGATTTTTCGATATGTGTTTATCAGATGTTAATGAAAATGTAGCTTACATGGCTAATCCGTTAGAAAATTACATAAAAAAGAAAAATCTGAGATTAAATTTTTTGGATGGTATAGGAGAGATTGATAGTAATAAGTTAAATTTTAGTCCGGATGAGTTTTTCCAGAATAGGAATAATAGATGGTTGGTGTATAAAATACTTCAAAATCTTGACAATGAAATGTGTGAAAAATTGTTAAATTTAAGTATTGCTACCTTTATTCAAAATATTAACGATGCTTTGGAAATGTTCAAAATGCTTCTAATCTTTTTAAAAAAAACAAGGTCTTTGCTCGAAAAAAATGGTCTAAAGATGTCTAATAAAGATTTTGAACCAACCAACGAGGAAAGTCAAAATTTTGTGAAGGAACTTTTTTTTTTCAGTTCGACTAATGACGCATTATTAGCACTTTGTTATAATTATTATAGTCTAACTCTATATCATCTAGATGAATATGATTCTGTAGAATATCTAGAATTGCTAGTGATATTTTTAGACGTTTTAGAAGTTTCTGAACAGTGTTACGGTTTTGAGAAGGTTTTAACTGTAGCGTTTGATAATGCATTAAAATTAGGTTTGAATCGTTGGGAATATTATGTTGGATTAGATGAATTTAATGCCGAACGGCGTAGAGTTATTTGGTGGAGATTGTATACTTCTAATTTTAATATCATAGCAAGGCATTGTGAAGTTTCTGTCAACACAGTGGCAAAGATGAATTGTTTACTACCTAAATTGTTTAGAGAATTAGGCTATATTGATAGTAAAGATTATTTAAATAAAATTGATAAATTTTATCCAAAGGAATTGTTTTCGAAATTAAATACTAATCAACTTATTAGATATGGTGAAATTGCATTAACACTATTGATTACTAAATTTTATGAAGAAATTTTGTATAGCGACAAATATACAGATATTAAGAACATTAATAAACCGGAACATATCAGAGAGCAATATATACGTGAAATTTTTCAAGCGGTCGATAAATTTAAAAAGAGGATTAAAAAATTAGAGATGCACTGTGAAAGATTATTCAAATATGTTAAAAATGATATAAAAACTGAAGCAAATGATATGAATAACAACAATAATTCGTCCAGCTATGATAATGATAAATTTGAAAGTTGTAAATTTGTAACATTATTTTTCTCAAATGTCTCCACTTTGTTGAGATCAGTAATGAATCTAGTGTCCAGATTAATGATTTCTAATAAAGTTCAATTTGTATTTACTAAATTGAAAGTATTGGCTGCTGATATGTATCATTACTGGTGTGATGTTAATAGATTGATAAACCAGTTTAATAGTAGTTATGAAATATGGCGCTTATTTGAATGCAGTGCAATATTAACGTTATTGAATGTTTCTTCGTTACTACCTGACTTAGAACTAGTCACTATTGATGATATTATACAACAACTTGAAAATTATAGTAACTTGATTTTATTTACCAAAAATTTCGTCAAAGCATTCCCAAGTGATTCGCTAAATGATGAAAAAGTTCAAAAAAACATGAAAACCAGCCAAATAATGAAAGACTCAAATAATAATTTGTCATTGATAATATTATTGATTAGGTTAATGTTAATGAATTATATTAAGTTCAATAAGATTGATGAAGATAAAATAATTGAAGTTATTAATGAAAAGGAACCGAAATTAGTTCATTTAGTAAAAGAATTTTTGGACGTAAATTCTAGTATTTATGGTATTCTTTTACAGCCAGTAGAGGAATCAGGATTTCATCTTAATGTTCATCAATTAATAAAAGGTAGTTCAAACAGTCGGAATAACGATCGTAAGAAAAACCAGGATTCTCATATCAAAAATCACAAAAGTAAAATGAAACTTCCAACTATTGAAAACAGTGGAGAGCGAGAAGATGACGCCAATGAGTTTAGATTATATCCTAATACGGTTCTCCATAAGGGTCCATCAACGACAGACTTATTAAGTATAGCTAGTAAAAATACCAGAAGTGAAGATAGAAGAAGTGATTGTATATCACATATTGCATCTTTAAATGAGATCAGAGAAAAAATAATTCAAGAGAGTAATAAATTAAGAATGAAAAGCAAGAACAGCGACGTTAATGATAGGGGAAAAAAAATTGACGGCAGTGCCGCAAATGATAGTGGTAAAGATAGTACTAATTACTCTAATATTGTCACTAATACCAGTATGAGTACAATAAGTACACCTTTATCGATAATCAATGATACAACACTAAGAAGCGACAATAATAATATCAATAATTATAATAATAGTAATAATAATACCAGTGGCAGTAATAAGGGTCAAGATGTTAGTTTCATAAGTAATATGATTGGTTTAAACCGTGGTGCATCGGTTAATATTATTTCAAACAACCTAAATGAAAATTATACTAATAATAATAATAATAACTATCTTACTGGCAATAATAATAACAACAATTATGGATACAATGGTTACAACAACAGTGGTAAAAATGATAATTTTTTTGATAATAGTATTGATAATAGTATTGATAATAGTAATTTAAATAATAATGGGTTTAATTTAGGTACTTTGCAAGAATTTATCACCAACACAGATTTGAATGATTTGTATAGTACATTTTGGAATTTTGATGATTTGAATAATACTATGTAATCTGGCTTACATAATCTTACGTATGTGAGTAAGCAAATGAGTAAGCGGAAGATGGAATGACACGACGATTTTATAGAACTGTAAATAGAAATTATGTAATACTTTTGCCGCTGTACTTCTTCTAAGGTTTCAAAAAAATCACTCTATGTTAATTTACCCCACCGAAAAGAAATTTTTGCGGGGTGCATCAAAATCTCCGTGAAATTTGACCGAGCAACAAAAGAAACGTAGTAAGAAATTCGAAAAAGAACTAAAAATTGCAGTAGAGGAGTGCAGTGCACAAAAAATAAACCCCTTTGCAGAATGGAAACTCTATGACAACTCAACAGATTTTCCATCGAAGATCACTTTCCGTGGAAATTCATTGGGATTTCCAATCGAACTTGGAGGTAAAACTCTAAGCCCTAATTCTTTTCTTACACCTGTTGCCATCCTGAGATCTCGGCATCAGCCCGTATTTTGAAATCTGCTTTCTCCTCTTTGATCGTACATGGAAAAACTTCAACCACGGAATGTAAAGGTCTTTCACCCGAGGTTTGTGCCCCTGTAATAATTTTATTAGTTAGAATGTCCTATTTTGTCTTCATTCCCCCCTCAAAAAAAGAAACGAAGGTTAGGTGCCTAAATAAGATAGGACGTTTTTCACGAAGCCGACGGCAACGAAAACAGACGGCAACGGAATCCTCAAAGAAAATTCAGACGGATCAATATCCCCTGATAATATTATTATTATTATTATTATTATCATTTTTATTATTTTTATATAAAAGCAACTTCTTGATTTAATGCAACAATTTCATTTTTCAACTTTTCAAATATAACAACAATATTAAAAACGCAGTTATAATAAACAAAAAAGGCATTACTTTATATCTTAAGTATTTGGTAATCACATAAATTTTTCATAACAAATAAACAACAGACACACATATAAAAATGGCAAGAACTAATAAATGGACAGTGCATGAAGCAAAAGCTGATTCAAGATATTTCACACATAATGGTAATTTTGGTTCATCCCCAAACGCAGTGAAGAGAGACGGTAAGGGTAAAAATAATTGGGGGGAAATGGGTGACGAATTAAACGATTTAATTAACTCTGGTGAATGCAAACCCATTTATAACAAAGAAAGACGTGGTTCGAACGTCATTATGAATGAACAAAAATTAGAAAAGACACAAATGCATGAATCTTAAACTTGTAAATGTAAGAAAGTTGAAACGGAGATTATTCGCTATTTTTTTGCGATTTAATCTGGTTTAAGTTTGCTATTCAATTTCTTATCTTTTCCATTACAGTTTTAAGTTTTCCTCTTTTTTTTCACCTATTTTTGAATTTATTTTATATTACTTTAACATTTATCATATTTCGATTTAAAATATTCACACACATTTTTCACATCTCATTGATTATATATAAGTTAATATACTTGTATATTTTTCATACTTTAATGATTTTATGATTTTACGCTGTCGCGGTTCTTTGTGTTGTCCAAACATCGATAAGTTTTTGTATGTATATCATGTTAAGGTATATATGTCTTATTAATATAACTTCCTATCCCATTTCAAGTAGGATATGGGGCACTTTGGGGATTGGAGGAATATTTTTTATTGGAATATTGATTATTTGAATATGGATACTGGTTATTTGGGTATTGGTCCCTACCGTAATTGTCTGAATACCGATTATCATTCTGTGGCGAATATTGATTGTTATGTTGGTTTTGATAGTAATCCGGTTTCATTTGAACACGATTGGGTCTTATAGGTTCCTGATATTGATTATTATATCGGTTATCGTTCTTATCATGACCGTATCCATTTCTATGTACTCTAGGATCATTATTTGGTGATCTTCTGGATATATTATTTGGATCACCGCTTGAACCATTATTTGAGTTTCCCTTAGAATAATTTCCTCTTGAATCAATAGGCGGGTTTAGTCCTTGTGATAATTGCATATTATGCCTCTCTAAGGCTCTTTGACAGACGAAATTATAGACCATGGCTGCATTTCTAGTGGAGCAAGCATTTAACCATGAAAAAAAAATACCTAAAAGTGGTACTAAACTAATTATCAAATCAATAACAATATTACTATGCATTTTAACTTTCAGGTCAATTGGTAAATTGAATTTTTTATCAGCAAATTTAATCAAACTGTTATGAATTGAATACATTATTCCTGGTCCAATAACTGGTATAATGGCTAAAAGTGGTACCCAACCAATACATTCTGTCCAACAGCAATAACCACACATTGATTTATCATGCGTCCAAGCTTTATTCTGTAATTTTTTCCAATTTTTACTCTCTTGCTTAGTACAGTATTCTGGTAATTTGCGTCTTTTCGATTCACCACTGGGCAATTTAACATAGTATGGATCTTTGGTAAATTGGAAGTTCTCAGCGGCATAATCGTTAGCTTTATCTTCAGCCATGCCTTGAGCTAGCCCCAAGACTGTACTTTGAACAAACCCTGACATTTCCTGGTGCTTTCTAAATCTTGACGACTAAAAAGTAGGTTCTTTGTCTTGAATTATTGCTGTTTCAATGATGTCGATTTGTTTTGATTACGTATTGAGAATCATTTCATTGTCTGTTTTTGGTTTGACTCGCTGAGTCGTGTGACTTCATAAACACCCGTACCTTACCGAGGACGTTCTGTTGCGTAATTTTTTGGTTTTGTGTTTTTTCAAAACTGAAGTTTCCCTTTCAGGAAACTTTGTTTTCCGAATCGGGACTGGAAAGTAACTTTTGGAGTTGTGTTTCTGTCGGTTTGCCGTCTCAGCCTAGGGTGCAATTGTTCCAGGTCGGGTCTGCTGAAAGTGGACGGAGTTGATTCCGTGGGAAAGTCTTTGTCTTCCACCTAATGACAGTAGTATCAGTGGGGCACTACAAGGAGTCTCCCCACTAGAACTAAGATTTTCTAGACTGAACTGCGTTTAGCAATTACCAAAATTTGTCAGTATCGAATGCTCTAATTTTTTTTTTTTTAATTACTCAAATTTTGTATTGAATTTATTAATTACTGGGTATTCCCTTTCGAGAGCTAGTTAACCCAATAAATTAGATTATTAGTCATGGCTAGAGAAATTACTGATATCAAACAATTCTTAGAATTAACTAGAAGAGCTGATGTTCAATCTGCTACCGTTAAGATTAACAAGAAGGTTAACAAGAACGGTAAACCATTTAGACAAACTAAATTTAAGGTTAGAGGTTCCAAACATTTATACACTTTAATCGTTAACGATGCTGGTAAGGCCAAGAAATTAGTTCAATCTTTACCACCAACTTTAAAGGTTAACAAATTATAAATTTAATTTAATATTATAATATAATGTAATAAAAATAATAATAATAGAAATAAACAATAATATTTTTTTAATTAACATTTATTTATAACTATAATTTAAATTTTATTTTTAAAAATTGGTATATAAATCCTAAATAATAATAAATATATATTACTAATATCATATTTCATTTGAAAATCATTAATTAGAAACATATTGTCATTTTCCATTGCTTTATTATAATTTGTACTATGAAATTTTAATTTAAATTAACAAACCAACCTACCTTTCTTTTTGCTAATTATGTATATGTAAATTATGTTGTAAAAAAACATGCCAAAAAAAAGTTTCTCTTCCTTTTTAAGCTTGTCATTGAGCTAAATTGTAATCACTATCTCTTTTAATTCTCTTTTGTACTGTAGTTTTAACATCATGTTGAAGATAGTTGCTGTCAAAATCATTTTTAGCATTATCCCCAGTATTTGAATCAATGGGTGTTATATCTACACTCGTATCAACTGAATTATAATTACTATTATCATGACTTGTTTTTTCAAAAGCTATGTCATCTTGCTTATTAGAGATTATATTTTCGTTATTTCGTTTTTCGTCATGGGTTACGTTTTCTTCCTTTGGATCAATCATTTTATCACTGCTTATATTTTCAATTCTTACTAACTCTGCAGTTCTAACCCATCTTCTACGCCTTGTATATTTAGAGAATGATTCTTCGATTGAAGGTTTCTTCCATTGATTATCGTAATACATATAACCTTCATCAGGAGTTGGATCAGCAGTTGTTTTCTTTTTACTTGATGATATTGGTATGGCACCATCATTCGTTAAATCTAATCTCCATGTTTTATCAATCCATTGCCATTTCATACCATTATTATCCTTAGGCAATTTAAATTTATCTGGTGACAAGGCATCATTTAAGAATTCATCAGTCCAAGCTGATCTTTCATAACTGAGCATTGAATCTTTCCATCCAGCACCAATCCAATGACGTTGATTCTCATATAATACATAAGTGAATTTAATCGGTTTACCCTTTTCAATAAATTTTTCAATATCATGTTTATCATTATTAGATAAGCCAATTTCACTGTCATCAATTCTGTTAGCACTGTCATCAGTATTAATTTGGAAATGTAATATATTATTACCATTAAAATCCTGTATATTAGATATTCTGTTTACTTGTTTTTGTACTGCTGCTAAAATACCTTCATCTTTACTATTTATACCACCTGTATTTAAACCAGTGATATAAAACATTAATTTCCTAATAAATTGAAATTTCCATAATAGTCTTCTTGTTACTTTAGACCATGGAGAGTGATATGTAATGACAAATAATCCCATAAAGAGTAAGAATTTTCGTGGTGGTAAAATTAAGAGACTTAATATAATATGAATTGGTGATACAATAAGTGCCGTTAACAATAATCTTTCAACATTTTGTAATTTCAAATTATTCAAGGGGAATAACAATAAGTCGAATTTATATGAAACACGATTCATTACATTATTAATATCTTCCAAGGTTGGATTTTGGTAAATAACCGATTCAATGAATTTATCTAATTTGGAATAGCCTAGTAAAAGTGACACAATTAAAATATGACCAAAATATCTCACTAATTGATTAATATAAAATACCACCGCAATATAAACAAATGTGAATAAAACACTGTACCAAATATTCTCCCCTGTCCAAGTTATTACGCTGAGAATATTATCAAAAAGAATCAAGTAAGGATAAAATTTAACGAGCGTCTTGGATATTATCGGTGGTGTAGAGCTGAACATTGGTGATAAATTCAATAGTTCGTTTGAATCTTCTTCGTCGTCTTCATCTTCATCTCTGTCCTCGCTGCCACCATCGTTTTTGAAATTACCCTTATTGTCTGTATTTGGTGCTTCTTCTTGTGCTTTCTTAGCTGCTAGCCCATTCAAGAAGACTCTGGTAGTATTACCGCCGATCCGCGAGTGCACTGTGTCCACGAAGTTGGCGCGAGTGACGTGCTTCTTCCTGAGGTCAGACATCTGGTGGGAATGGTGGTTCTTGACCTTTTGGGGTTCTGTTATTACTGCTATTTCACTTTTCTTAAAACTGAAATTGTGGTACAAGACGCATAAAGAGCAAACTCATCGATGTTCAAAAAGAGGAACAAGATATCGAAGGATAGCGTACAGCGGACCAGGCGCGTGAAGGAGCTGGATCACGATGCTAAGGCAGAGCTGGTGTTGACAACAACAAAGGACACCAAGGATCACGCAAAGCGGGTGGCAACCACTGATAGGTCAGCAATACCTGGAGGTCACCAGTCGGAGGACAAAGAGGAAACTGACCGAACGACAGAAGACACAGTCGGTTTGTCCACTGGTAACAGTGCCATCTCGTCCTTTCTGAAAGTGAATACTGCTGAGAAGAAGCAAATTACACAGGCAGCTAACTTGAAAGCGACAATACTCGTGGACTATCAACGAGATATTTGTAAGGATTTTAAGCAGTCAGGGTATTGTGGTTACGGTGATAGTTGCAAGTTCTTACATTCTCGAGATGATTTCAAAGGTGGTTGGAAGTTAAATAAAGATTGGAACATTAATGATGATAAGGGTCTGATGGATCTGAAACAACCTGAAAATGTTAAACAACCGACTAAACTTCCATCAACATGTTTTATTTGTGGAAACGAGTATCAGAATCCTATTGTGACATCGTGTATGCACTATTTTTGTCGTAAATGTTTTCTGCATAGCATTCAAACCAATACTAATTGTCCAATTTGTCAAGTGGAAACTAATGGGAAAGCCAAGATTGTACATAATCTAGACAAGCTTTTAAAAACTTAAAGACATCTGAAGAAGTTTTTTATAAATACAGGAAACTTATGCAAATATATTTGAACAATTTTATTACATTCCTTCTTTATTATTAATCTTACACCGTTAAGCAACGATATAACCACCTATAGAGCGTCATTCAGTGTGTTGAAAAAAAAGTTGTTGCACGTTTTATTGGTTATCATGACAGCAGTTTCAACGCCTGCCTCATCAGTGACCATCAGTTAAAGATAAACAAACTCAAAACTTAACATTGCTAAGTACAGAACTCAATTTTATTTTTTTCATTGGTTTACTTCATGTGGATATTTAAGATATTAGATTGTATTTGTAAATAGTAATGTCAGCCAACTGACCCCGTTTAGCATCCTTTGCAGCAACTAAAGGTTTATATATAATCATTAGCATCATAGATTAAATTAATGTAGATCACAGAGAAAAGGTACACATATGACAAAAATGTTGGAAATAGAACTAATTCAGTGATAAGTTCTAGGCTGTAAAGATATTTTTCATAATATTTATTTTTCATATTTGAGAAAATGAATATAATTATATAAGTTACAGTTTTTCAATAAACTGATCAAAATTGAAGCAAAAATGAATGCTACTGTCAAAAATGAACGTTACCACTAGTAAATTTCAAGGAAAAACACAAAAAAATGATTCATCATTTTATATTTTTTTTTTTAAGCCAACTTATATGATTTTTCATATTCATTTTAGTCAGTAGTTTTGAACTCTAAAACAAAATTTTTATAGTTCCAGAAAATTGAGATGCACAAACCTTCTCTGTCATACCAACCAATAATGTCAAATTTATCTTAACGTTATCGTTAATTATGCATGGACATGCATTCAAAAGATATGATAGTACAAAAACTTATATATTTATCCAGTTTATTATTTTATACTTCTATTTAAAATAAAGAAATTAAAAAATAAACTACCGTAATAAGTCATATTAACGCATCTTAACTTACTAACTTTGGGAAGAACAATGTACTTCCGACAAGTGTTCACCATTAATTTTTTGAATAGTTAGAATTCATTGTAATTTACTGACCTTAATGTAAAAATAAAAATATAATATATCTTGTCGCTGTCTAGATAAATTAAATGTAGAAAATATATAATAGCGGAAGCTAACAGATTCTTGGTTGAGTTTACTCATATTAGAATTATAAATGGAACTTGTTGTATTAAAATGTATATAAAAATAATTACTGTCATAATTGAATTTGGACAGGAAAAAAAGAAAAGGTAAAAAATTTTCACTTACTGTTTTGATATTACCATTTTATATCACTATTATCTCATTATTTGTTCGTAATTATGTGTACACACACAAACACCGTAGTACTTAAATTATTTAGCAAACGTAATTTAGCAGACACCGTTGCTCCATGAACTTGTTTGTTATTAAAATTAGAATTAGTAGAATTCATAATTTAGTGACCAATTTTAAAAGAAAAATATATTTGTATTTTTGTCTCTGGTTATATAAAATGTATATATGTTGAAATATGTGGTCAGTATGGACACATATTCAATATTCATAAAATCATAATTTTTGTACCTGGATAAAATTACATTATTTTTAATAAAAGCTTTTCAACGAAAAACTTTATATATTTTATTTTATACATTTTTAATAGAGGGATCCGTTCTTCAAGCATAACATGTCTAGTATGAGCCGCCAAGGCCATAACTT